>CABFVZ010000576.1:215956-236987 GCA_902151445.1 Timema monikensis | reverse complement strand
CAAAAAAAAAAAAAAAAAAACTAAAAATGTAATATTTAGTATAGATATAAATAACAAATAGATATTTCTTACTACTTTTGAAGATTTTCTGTTCATAAATTATTACAAGCTGTAACATTTCAAAGTTTAGTTCTGTTCGATTTAAATAGGAAGGAACTTTAGTGACTGTTATGAAAGTTAAAAAAAAAAGATCATTTTATATTCTAGGTGTATGACAATAAATATATTGAAACAATAAAATAATTTACATTTAAAATCGCAAACACATTGTTTGACATCAATAATTTCTTTATTTTAATAATTATTGACAATTAACATTGTGTTTATGATTTTAACTAAGTTATTTTATTGTTTCAATATATATTTATTTATCTACTTCATTCATTTTTATTTTAATATACATGTTTTTTAATCCTAATTATTTTCAAACATCAATAACTTTTGACAGTAACTCAGGATAGTAACAAAATGTATTCAAACTTTTTTAAATGTTCATATGTCAAGTCATGTGATCTGTAGTTGTTACTTTTGGTTGATATTATCAATACCTATAGAACAATAATAATAATAGTAAAATGTTATCATTTTTGACTGTAAAATAATAAGTTTGTATTTTCTAGAACTTTCAAACCCCTACGCTTATTGTCCTACTCTGTAGGAACGCAAGTCTGGTGACCTCACCTTTAGACTGCAAGTCCGGTAAACTCACCTTTAGACTTCTGGTAGTGCATCTTGGCAGCTCGGGATTTGGCCTCCCCCGCAGGGCTCTTGGCCATACACTCGTACACCCCCACATCCGCATCCACTGTGTTCTGGATCATGAGTGTACCGTCCGCCAGCTTGGAGTAGCGCGGGTCTCCCATGTTGAGCTCGTTGCTGTGAAAATAACAACTGGGCTGGGTTGGGTGGTTAGAGCATCAATACCCGTCGATATGCTAGTGCTCTCAAACTATAGTCCAACTTTGGTAAAAAGAACATTATTTGACAGCGACTAAAGTTGCTACAGTCTCATAATCAGAGCAAGGACATTATTTCACAGCTACAAAAGTTTCTACAGTTCAATTTTCATAGGAAGAGTTTTAAAAGTTACTACAGTCCAATTTTTTTACAGGAAGAGCCTTGTGTCAGTTAAAAAAGTTATTAAAGTCAATTTTTTCATTTATTTTTGTAAAAGGGGTCTTATATGTCATTTATAAAAGTTACTGGATATACTTTCCAGTATTCATACGTTAAGTTGTGTGATATACAGCTGTCACTTTTCATATATATCATCAATACCTATAAAATAACAATAATATAATAAAATATTGTCAGTATTTACTGAGAAAAATAAATTAGGTTTATTTCTACGAAAATCTTCCTATAGCAACATTTCTTTGCAGTTTTTGGTTAAGAGTCCTACACACATTGGTGGTGGAATCCCACAAGCCTGGCCAAAATATGAAGGCCTGCTTCGATTCATATGAAAATTGGTATACTGAGGTTTTCGATGTCGCTGGTCACAAATCTAAAGTCAAAATAAATTTTTAAAAAAAGCGGATCTAATCTGGTGGATGTTAAAGTAAAAATACTATCAAATTTAATCGAAACTTGATAAATGGGGGTTTTCGAGATAGCTAATTACAAATCTAAAGCTTGAATTAAAAAAAAAGCTCAGAATCAATATGGAGAACATGAAAGTAAATAAATTATCAAAATTAATCAAAACTTGATTTAATGGAGGTTTTGAAGTCGCTGATTACAAATTTGGAGTAGAAATTTAAAATAAAAAATAAAAATAGAAAGTTAAAAATAAAATTACTAAATACATTATAATAGTTGTCAATAAACTTACAGACTTAAATCACTCATCATCATTACCTTCAAAATCAGATTTGTGAGAATTATCTGGAACTTATTTATTAATTTGTTGTCCCTGTTATCTCAGAAGATGCAGTAAGTAGAGTTTTCTTAAAAAACGTCGAGCTGTGTTTCCATCATTCGAGCTTCCGAAACCAGCTTTTGGTTGATCGACCATGGGGCCTAATTGTGTACAGAAACCATTTTGTATATTTTTCCCCCCGTTTCTCTACAACCTATTTTCTTCTGTAGCACACGATTGCCATTTTATCAATTAAGTTCAAACCACTCATTGCACACACACTTGCTTATTAGCATATTTCGAATTAGTATTAAAACCAGATTGGTAGCTAACTTTTGTTGATTTTGTTAGCTGATAGTATTAACTACATGCCCCAATAGTTTTTATACCGGGAATAAATGAGAATCATAACTATTTTAATGTTTGTTTAATAATTTTTGCAGAAAGTTTATTGATTTAAAAAAAAAAGGAATGTTGGTTAATTAATATACCACATTAATATCATAATCATTAATGCAATATATGGGTAAATTCTACCTACTTCCAAGAAAATTTTTGATTTTTGTAAATTGAAATTGGTCCATTGTTCACAATCTTACGAGCCTCCAAAGCGAGCAACACTTCTCAGTAATATTCAGACACTTCTTGTGTGTCTTGATCAATGGTCACTTTTGAACTGAGCTCACAACACAGGTAGAAGTAGCTAGGCCTTACCCTACCTGCCATTTGATGCCTGAACTATCACTGTACCCAACCTAATGATTCAAAATCTCTAATTTGAAACTTAATTTCTAGACTTTTGGCCATGATTTTTGGATTCAGCCTCATTGTGCGACACCTCAGCTCTGTCTGTAGCGTGTCTGCCTATTGAGATAAGGGTCCTAGGTTTTATTCTTGGCATGGTCAAATAATAATTGGTCATAAGTGAAATGTGTGTTTCCCCTTTCACAGTGATGGATCTACGGCCAGAACTAACTTAGTCTGTGAGTTTGTGTGTTGATGTAATCAGTCGGTTCAGAAAGTCTATGTTAAATATCTCAAACAAAAGTACATATAGATGTATATATATTCAAGGAGTGATATTGACATCTCCAACATCTTGAGTGGTCGTCGAAAATATGGTGGCTGTCACAGTTTGTTGTGGTTACACGAGACTTACCTTCACAAGGAATCATTTAATTTTTTTTAGTGCCACGTCTCACTACCCATTCGGGTTATACACTTTAATTACGCTAAGAGGTTAAGGATGAAGGATGAATTTATTATTATTATTATTATCATTATTATTATTAATTATTAATTATAATAATTATTATTATATTATTATTATTAATTATTAATAATAATAATAATAATTATTATTATATTATTATTATTATTATTATTATTATTATTATTAGCACCGTGTCTTACAACCCGTTTGGGTCATACGCACTTACGCTAATGTGTAATGGTAGGGTGATTGTGAGATGAAATGGAGGACCTTACAGTTTAATGTGGAATCCGAACCACGGTGGTGGCCTGGCATTCCCCACATTCACAAGATGTCTTGTCAGAGGTGAAGGAAGGGTTTGTTAATTAGATAAATCTTTGTCGGTACCAAGGATTGAACCCCGGACCCTAGCATAGAAGTTCGACACCTAAGGGTGAATTTAAATGAAGTGTACCCGCATATGGGTGGAGATAGAGTTGGAAACAATTTTTGGAAAAAAACTCTCAGTACACCCGGCCGGGATCGAGCTACGATCTCCCCGTCAATGAAAGTCGCGTATATTGTGAGACTAGCCCCTTAGATTATAAGGCCACTGCAGAGGGTTACATTTCAATTCCGTGGTACAAGGGGAAAAGGTCAAGTCCAGTTTTACCTCAAATAAAGTTAGTGTTGCCATTTTTTGGACAATCATGATCACTTCCTAATCCGCTTCAGCGAGATATAGTAATGTGTGTTATTTGAATAGTTCCCATGTACCCTTCACTCCCTTCGGTACACCCGGCCAGTCTAACACGAGAGCGACGACCGATGCATGTTTCCTCACCTGTTCTTCATCCACACGATGTCCGGAACAGGGTCTCCCTCCGCCTTGCAGTTGAAGAACACTGTCCCGCCGAACGTCACCTCCACGTCATGAGGGTCCTCTGTAATCTTGGGTTTCTCTGCCAGACAGAAATAAGTTCATTTATATTTTATTTTACATACTTAACGTGCACTTTCTGAACCTACTAATGATATAAGCGCACGATCTTATAAACTAACTAAAACATAGAACAGACACAACACCCAGCCCTCTGACCGTTAGAGTGGAAACTCACATTTCACCAATGATACATTTTTTGGCCATGCCGTTAGTCGAATCCAAGACCCTTAGCTCAGTAGGCTGACAAGTTATCGATTGAGCTAAGGTATTGAAGGACAGTGTTTGTTTGTTTATTTATTTATGTATTTGATTTATTTGAGCACTTTCTGAACGGACTGATTATACCAGCAGATAAGAATTTCCACGAGCGAGAGCAAAAGTGACTACCAATTTTACCGTGAAAGATACTATCCCACACCTTTCAGGGTTCATTTACATGCCACAATCGGCATGGCAACAACGGCTTTACTTTCCCTCCAAAGGAAGTTGTGCTACAGATGTTTATCGCTCAAGAAAAACCCGTTGACCCCAGCTGGGTTGACAGTATCAATCAAATATATGTAACGAACCCTCCTAAAACCCAACACTACCTACTGTGACGTATAAAAGTGGGTAGGTTGTCATAATCAAACTCACCACGCCACACAATTTCACCCCCACCGATATTTAAAACCAAGTGTCTTGTAGTGGAGAAGGATTTATTCTCATCTAGATAAATCCAAGATTGTCACAATTTTTTTTAGTAAAAACACACTCTCTTTAATACTCATATTATTACGAGTAGTCAACTTCGGTGGTCTTGGGCTAAAGTGCTCACCTCAGGACTCTATGTTCGTGGGTTCAAACCCATCAGGGGTTGATGGATTTTCCTTCAATGAAATAAAAATCCATAAAACATCTTTCCTCGGAGGGGAAGTAAAGCAGTCACAGTCCAATGTCGATTGTAGCGTGTAAAAGAACCCTGGGAGGTACGTGAAAATAACTTTAACAGCAAAATTGGTTGATCCTTTCATTCTCGCTCATAGAAATTCAGTGTAGAAGACAGTAGAGAACTTCCACACTTTCGGAACTCCTCTAGTACATGGGGTTTCTACCAGATGGTTCTGGCAGCACTAACCAGCTGAAGGGATTTAATTTTAAAACAAAAACAATTTTTTTTAACTTGTGAAATACCTACTGAGATAAATAAACTAGCTTATTGCAAATTATTCTAGGTTTGCGAATGAGAGCCTTTACCTGGTATATATGCAAACTGTATGACTGACATGTCACACGGTACAGTGTAACCTGAAAGTTGACAGGCGCAAGTCAAATAAACAAGGCATGTACATTTTTAAAAACACTCTGGTGCTGTAATATCGTAATTTACAACTTGGGGGGTCACAAGGTTTATTTTACTTATTTACTTGTTATAAAGTGATCATAATGATTACAGGAAGGTACACAATTCGAGTATAAATGATCAAATGTGTCGAGTTACTGCTTAGGCTCGTGTTGGTACCTCAACTCTAACAGTCGCTTGCTAACCTAGTTTAATGTAGTAGTCCCGTGCTTAGGCCAGTGACGCTGCTAACATAACTTACAAAATACCCATTAGGCTTGTTGATTCTCTTTTGAGCCGCATTCGTGTAGCTATATAAGCAATTTATTATAATTAAATCAAGCACGCGGGATAAACATTACGCTCGTCCGATGTGTCGGTGATGAGGTGAGGTTTAAAATTACGACCCGGGGTATTGGGGGGTAATTTTTCCTAAATGTTTTTCCCTTCTCCCTCCAAGAAAATAAAGGTACATTTCATCTAAATTGTACCTACATCACAAGTGTAGTTAAATGCGAACAGTCTGGAAGGCTAATAAGGTTCAGTGAGAATAATATAAAAACCAAGATATGAACGCTTGTAGGTTATAAAGTGGTCGCTATGCTCTCAAAGACCAAAATTGGGGTCAAACCCCGCAAAAGTTTGGAAATCTCTGTCGTAACGTCATTTTATGTCTTTTTTTTTNTTTTTTTTTTTACAAATGAACTGCACCGGGATCTACATGCAGTTAGGATGGTTAATCTAACAATAAGTATCAACAAATACAAAACGCCTTGTCCCGATATTTATATTTAGCTGATAAATAACACCCGGATATTCTCTGGTTATTCCGTGCTTTTTTTCTTCAGAAAAAAAACTTTCAACACTTTTATTTTTGTTCCAAAATCATTTGTACTATCTAAAAACCAAACTTTTGATACAAAATAAACATCTATGGCGATCTCTAATATTTTATAACAATTAAAATGTCAAGAAAGGTCCACAGCATTATAAAGGGTTTCCCAACAAACAAACAAAATTAAAAAATGTTATATAAAAAAATTAGTTTGTGGAATCTTAACTGCTACAGTCTTATTTTCATAGAAAGGTCAATATTATCAATACATAAATAGTACGTCAGTATTTTTTAAAAGGACCTTTCTATGAAAAGCACGCCGACCTCGGTAGTATTGGGGTTAAGCGTTCGCCTCAGAGCCTAATGCTCGTGGCTCCAAACCAAACTGGGGTCGACTGATTTAATTTGCGCGATAAAAATCCGTAGCACATATTCCTTAGGAGGGGCAGTAAAGCCGTTGATCCCTTGTCGATTGTGGAAGGTAAAAGAACCCTGTAAGGTATGTGAAAATATCTTTCCCGACAAAATTAGAAGGTCCTTTCGCGCTCGCTTATAGAAGTTCAGGTGTGCTGATACAATAAGTTGGTTGTGAAAGTGCACGCTAAATACCCTAAATAAATTAAATTAATAGCGGAGTATGAAGTATTTCATAATAATAATATCGCGGGTCTAGGCTACACCACTCGTAACCCGGTAGTGAAAGGATTAGCCATTATTAATGTACCATTGTTGGGGGAAAGCCCGAATGTACTAATCGTACATCGTTTCCATATCCCGATGAGGGCAATAGCGAGTGTGAGGGTGTGGAGCCAGTGGAAACTCTTACAACCTAGCTTAACTCTAACGTACCAAACCCTGGTGAACGTTTAGAGAACTCCCCTCTAAGGAAAAACACCAAAGGTACCAGCCAGGAATCGAAACTGGACCCCTAGTGCGCTGACCACTACAACTACTACTACTACTGTCCGTTTTAATTGAAACCCCGTTATTTGAATACTGCAAGCTTATGTTGCCATAACGGCGGAAATTAAAATATTACAATTGTATTTACATTCTTGTTCTATTTATTTAATGGTGTAGAGAGAAAGTACTCAGTTATCCACGAGGAGGTATTGTTAGAAGCGTGTGCTAGATTTTAGTGAGTTGCAATGAGAGTTGGTGAAGGGTTTGTATACTGACTGCAATGGAAGTCGTGCTCGGACATCGAGGCGAGGGACTTCCCCTGCATGGCTATAGGATACTGGCAGGTGGCGGCCGCTTGAGTTGTCTTCTGTTTAGCCTGGAGCATCTTCACCAGCCACACCATCTCACAGTCGCACACCAGAGCGTTACTGTCCAGACGTCTGTAACACACACCGTCATTACTATGGAGCTCTTGACTCATCTCACAGTCTCACACCATCATTACTAGCTATCTTGGGGTCATGGACCTACTGACTTGTCATATTCTGCTCGACCTGTAGCATCTTGATAAATATTTCCATAATTTTTTCCCCACATCATTTTTAACCTAGGAAAAGGCTGGTAAATTTATTTAAAATTCATCTTTCTAATAAAATGAATTTATTTGATACACTTGTAGCTATTATATCACACTAATAAAACAAGAATTTACTGTTTCCGAGTCCCAAACGTAACTGTGTACATCAAATAATAATTTAAGATATTTCTTGGTGTGAGTATATATTCAAATAAGAAAACACAATTAAAAATCTTGATTCACACTCGTTCACCGAAAATATAGAGTAGAAACGTAATCAGGTGGCGACCTCTAAGCCAATCACAAGATTTCATAATCATCGGTGTTGTCCGCTCGGCGTGACTTGAAATAACTTCAGTTTTCCTTTTACGGTGTGACATCAGCTTGGGAGACTCAATCAGAGTTTAAAACCAACCTACTCAATCAGTGAGTATGTACCTACAAATCGAGATACTAGCAGACAGTTGCATCTAATGTTGGGAAATGGTTTGAAATAACTCGTTAAATGAGAAGCACGTGTTTCTTTCTTGTTCTGCGTTAATTTGTTTCACTACACAACACAAAAATTAAAAAAACACCCAGTGTGATAATAATCTTTAAAAAATATTACTATTCACTTACTTATTCTATAACATAAGGGATTCAATAGCTAATTGCCTCACTGGCAAAAGTGTCACCTATCCCTATCTTGAGCTAGTTCTATCCAGTTCACCTCATTACACCCTATCCCTATCTTGAGCTGGTTATATCCACTAGAAAATACAACATGTCAGTCACCAGCTGGAGCTATTTCCTGGGGCAACACACGCTTCTTCTATTGTGTGAATCAGAATCTGCTCTCAATTTTCAGATAACGTGTGAATCAACTCTTTAGTCTGCTATGTTTACGTATTTTGGTCAAAAGGGGTAAGAGTACTTACAATCGTTTCAACGACTCCATGTTTTTAAAAGCCCCAGATGGTATCCGTTGGAGTTTGTTGTTGTGCAGGAATCTGGATACAAGAAATGCAACAATTAGCAACTTCGTCCGACATCTGTCAGTGTGTCCGTCTCACACCCGATTAACCGGGATATAAGATACAAGAATAAGCTCTAACCAGAAGTCGCAATGAGACGCGATTTTCTGTATTAGTCATTTAAACAGTGGAACCTGCTTTTGTGACCGCGGGGTTCAAGGCGTCATTCTCGTAGTAGACTAGACTGCCGATAATGGGGCGATAGGGTTCGAATCCCGGTCGGGTGTGATGAGGTGTGGTTTTTCCTAAATTGTTTTCCATTCTCCTTCCACACAAATTGGGATTACAGGTCTCTTAAACCTTCCTCATCCCTAAATCATTAGCATAATCAATACATATGCGGATTACCTGAACAGGTATTAAGACGCGGTGATAAAATAATGTGAAATTGGGATAAGTTTAATAATTCTTTCATTATTTTTAAAACATTTTGCTGTATGTTTTTAAAGTAATTGTTTCGCTGTTTCAATTCCCCTCTTTCTAATTATTAATTCAGGCTACCAATCCGACACAGCTCAGATCATAGTGTGTCTGTCTACTGAGTTAAGGGTCGCGGGTTTGATTCCCCAACATGGGCGAAAAATTTATCATTGATGAAAATATGGGTTTACCCTTTCATATTGATAAATTACCAGCCGAGGACTGGATGTTGTGCCGGTCCTAGTCTTTAGTTATATTGTAAGCCATATGAAGTTACAACAGGTCTAGCTAGCAAGCCTTTAGTGGGAAATATTTGGCTTGAATAAAAAACTGACCCAGGCCACGGGCTGGAAACAATGATGGATGTAAAAAAAAACTTCACCCGCCCCGGTGGCCTAACGCGTTAGTTTCGTGTTGAGCTAGACTGCCGAGGAAGGGAAGATTGAGGTTTGAATCTCGCTCGGAGGAGCTGGTCCCTCCCCCAAAAATGGTTTTCCACGCAAATGCGGGTTCACTTTCTCTATATTAAACCTTGCCGATTCCTAACCCACTAGGGTAAATAGTACTTAAGCGTATAACTCGTAAGGGTAGTAAGATGTGGTGATAAATAAAAAAAACCTTCCGCCTTCCACACCTCAATACATCTAGTTCGAGATGTATTATATACCTAAACTACGAGTTATCCGTGAGGTGAGATAGGCTCTTAACTGACGTTGTTGAAAACATATACCTATTATAATCACGTCTATACTTGACCATAATTATTATAAATGTCTATAAATGGTGTATCTAAACGTTATTAATCACCCATAAATCTAGGACTCAAATATAAATAAAATACTGTTCCTTCTTTTCAGTCTTCCGTCATCTGTTCCCATTGTTTGGGAGATTTTGAAATTTTTGGACATAAATTACATTATTTTAGAGTCTTTTACACCAATTACGTATATTTCTTCGTCACTAGGTAATTATTTGTATTTTCTATTATATTTTCTAGAAACTCATTCTATTGAGTATTTGAATATTCTTTTCTTATAAAAAAAGTTTTAAAAAAAGAACGTGTTGTTATAATTTTCACTCGTGCTCCGAGATTCGAACCAAGTCGTTTTAGAGGTTATCGATCTTTTTGTCTCATAACTGAGTTTCCTGAAGATAGCACATCAATAGTTCAGAGCATATTTTAGTAAAACAAGGAACCTAAAACTTTAACTACATTTATATAACACCATTATGCACTTTCTCAAGACTAAATTAAATGTACAGGTACGGCCATAAAAACTGGATGGTAGGTCCATTCAAAGTAAATGTATTTCCAGCTAGTTTATATGCGTCCCTGGTGCTCACACCAGAAGGTAACCGTCTTACCTTTACGGATTACACTATGGTGTCATTTATAAGATAGGTCCATGGTGTAATACATCAAGGTAAGTCTGCTAACTCTCAGGATAAGCGAAGTATGTCAATTATTTATTGAATAAAAACGTTACGTTTTTATTCATATTTACGCTCTCATTCATTCTATAAGATAATAATTTACTATATGTGAGTATGCATACCAATCCAAAAGGCATGCACTACTAGAATTAAACTAATTATAAAGCATTAAAATTAGTATGGCAGTCAAATTAGATATTGAAACCACAGTGTGAGTTAGAGATTGTCCAAACACCGCATTGTTAAATTTTTGGTGTGAATAGTTAAATTTGCTTTTTAATAAATTTTTATAAATATTATTTACAAATGCTTTGTTACAAGAGAAAAGCCTTCATTTGGCAAACTCAATATTTTAGTTTAGAAAATAATTAATTGTTATAAATCAAAAGGTCTTACTTTAAATTAAGTTGGGGGTTGACGGTCACTTGAGTTAAGGTACGTATTTTTAAAGTTTTATAAAAAAAACTATTTTTGGCCAAAATAAAATAGAGTTTAACCATCTTCGCAAGGTGATAGCAACAGTTGTTGAATATCTTGTAATGAGCATAGCGGCATTAGATAAGAAACTTTTTAAAGGAAGATAAAAAGTTGTCATTAAATTCCAGGACACCCTTGACATATATTACACAACTGTTGGTTCACCTTGTAAATAAAATTAAACTCTATGTTTCTACTGGAGAAATGTTTTAGCCAAAATTATGTTTTGTTATGAAAACTGATAAAAATGTGGACCTTAACACAAGTCACCTTCCATCACCACCTTGAAGATAAAATTTAAGACTTACCTAATTAATAATAAGATAAAATTTAATAGTAATATTGAAAAATATTTTTCTACAAGATCTCTACCAGTGAAGAAAGTCATGCTTTCAGGTCATTAATTTTTGTGATTCAATCTTATGATTCAGGAAAAAAGAGTATTTTTTGTTTTATTCTTTGATCAATATTATCTTAAAATTTACAAATCCTCCCCAAATATGACATAGCCCAGAAATGAGAAAACCATAGAAATCAAAATGTATGAAATTTTGAATGGAAATTTAAGTCTGAGGGGATAGCTTATAATAGCTCTTTTTATGTGAATATTTATGTATAGGTAATGAAAAAGTGATGAAATATGGTTCATAAAATTTGGTAGACACCCTGGCATAGTCATTATAACTAGGGTGACCATACGTACTGTTTTTTTTACGGGATATTGCTGTTTTCTAGAGGTGATGTCCTGTTGCGCATAAAAGTGATAGTACACATACATAGGTAGTGGTTTTTAACCAAGTATTTCTAAAAGTACCTTTTTTTTCAAGTTAGAGAAAATAATGTTTCGAATTGAACAGCGCTATCACAAGAAAATTCACATTTGAGTTTTATTTTTTCGATAAGTTGTATTTACAAGTTTTATTAACCAAATGGGTTACCTGGTGGTCTAGGAGTAAGGTGTCAAACTTCTGTGCTAGGGGTCCTGGGTTCAATCCTCGGCCCCGGGCGCGGATTTATCTGATTACCAAACCCTTCCTACACCTCTGACAAGACATCTTGTGAATGTGGGGAATTCCAGGCCTCCACCGTGGTTCGGATTCCACATTAAACTGTAGGTACTCCATTTCATCTCACAAGCATTATTATTATTAGCACCGCGTCTTACTACCCGTTCGGGTTATACGCATATCTCACAATCACCCTACCATTACACATTAGCGTAAGTGCGTATAGCCCGAACGGGTAGTAAGACGCGGTGCTAATAATAATAATAATAATAATAATAATTTACATAATGGAGGTTTTTGGTAGGAAAAAAATACCTTTCAGAACGCACTTAAAACAAGAATCGGTGTATGTGTACGTTTTAGTTTTTTTTGTTACATACGTCTCTCAAACATGTTTCTTGACATTTCCTATTATTTGTTCCCAAAGTTGTTTTGCTATTAATGCTATGTACTATAAGAACTTTTGTAGTGGAATAGTTTGAAGTGATTAACAACTAAAATCCTAATTTATTTATAATATCGGTAATCATAAAAGTAGAAAAAAGTTAAAATATATGTATGTATCTGTATAAACAGAGTTTTTTTAATACAGTAAAACTTATTTGTTCCTTGAAATCCACGATGAAACTCATGTTTGAATTAATGTGACTCAGTGTTACCTTGTATTAGCAATGGAAAGTGATATTTAATGTTTAAATATTATTATTAGTTATTAGCACCGCGTCTTACTACCCGTTCGGGTTATATACACTTACGCTAATATGTAATGGTAGGGTTATTGTGAGATGAAATGGAGGACCTACAGTTTAACGTGGAATCCGAACCACGGTGGAGTCCTGGCATTCCCCACATTCACAAGATGTCTTCCACATTCACAAGATGTCTTGTCAGAGGTGAAGGAAGGGTTTGGTAATCAGATAAATCTGTGCCGGGACCGAGGATTGAGCCCCGGACACTCAGCACAGAAGTCTGACACCTTACCCCTAGACCACCAGGTCACCTTAATGTTTAGAATAGTTCTGTTTTTCAACTATATTTTTTTCCCTCCCTCCATTATTTTTCATCCGTCTATTAGTTTGTAACAAAAACAATTTACATGGTATTAAATCACGAAATAAGACATATTTGAATGTTAGATACCGTAACTTATTCGAACCTAGGACTCTAATACACAGGTTTTTAGTTCAAATGCGTTCGTTTGAGAGATTTTTTTGTCCTGCTTTTTCTAAAGAATAATAAATATTCTCACCATAATCATAATATTTCTGATTGATAAAATGGAAGGCTGAGTAAATCTAGGTTTTTAGCATTTAAGTAATGCGTGTTTTGTTACTTCAAGAGAAATACTAAATTAATTCTATAAATAGAACAGGCTATGAAGAATATTTGTGAAACACTAAATATTCTAATTTGTGGAAACAATACTCGGACATGGCTTAAACACTTTCTAAATATTGTCCACATTTTAATCCTTCATAGAGGAGATTTTAAAGTTAGGCTAAATATTATTTATGAATGATGAATTAAAATAGAGTTTGATTTAAGTAATTCTTTACGCGGTTTTGGGGGTCATAGCTAAATACAAAAATTGTGAAAAAACCGTAGTTTGTTAATTAATCTTAACAAAAGTTTAAAAATAAGTTTCTACGTTTTTAACGTTTTTTTATAGCAACATCAAACGGTCAACGCTCCAAACTATATAATATTTGACAATGTGTCTTCCTTTAAACAATTATTTTTGTTTGGATTTAGTTTTATATTTAACTCGATAAACCACAAACAAGACAAACAAACTAAACAAACGATTAAAAAGCCAACCAACATAAAGGCCTCTAGAATATGTACTAAAGAAGTTACCCATTTCACTTCAAGGACATACCACGTGCAAACCGAGAGAGAAAAATAAATGTTAAGATTTTTTTTTGTGTGATTAAAAAAAGAATTGTTTCTTGTCCTTACTTACAGCCGATCAAGGTTCCTTAAATCGTTAAATAGCCCTGGGCCTAATTTGTCAATCTTGTTGAAATGGAGGTATCTGTAATAACATCGTGTGGTTAACAATACATCTGTTGGTACCTCTCCTTCACACAGGGGGCAGTGCGTGCGGGCTAAGTTGAGAGTGGATGGGAACAAAACTAGCGACCTCTCATGCGGACAACATCAAGCTCTTATCTCTGAATTGGATCAATTGTATACAAGAAACGATAGGGACAGCTGTGGTGCGTGTCTCAAAGCGACGGCACGACACATGTCTCAAAGGAAGAACCGGTGATTGTGTCTCAAGAGGGAGTGTATGACACATGTTTCAAAGGAGAGCATATGCTTGTGTCTCTAAGGGGGAGTTTATGAGACATGTCTCAAAGGAGAGCATATGATTGTCTCTTAAGGGGGGAGTTTATGTGACATGCCTTAAAATAAGAACCTATGATTGTGTCTATAAAGGGGAGTTTATGACACATGTCTCAAAGGAGATAATATGATTGTGTCTCTAAGGGGGAGTTTATGACACATGTCTCAAAAGAGAGCATATGATTGTCTCTCAAGGGGGAGTTTATGACACATATCTCAAAGGAGCGCATATGATTGTGTCTCAAGGGGGAGTTTATGACACCTGTCTCAAAGGAAGAACCAATGAATGTGCCTCTAAAGAAAGCCTTATGGTCTGGGCAGGCTACAAATCCTTACTTGAGCTAACACGACGACCCTGAAAACCAATTCGCCAAGCAAGCGTTTGAAACAAATACCCCTCAAGTATTCATCCTTCCGTACTCGTTGCGTAGATCACGTGATCTGTTC
This sequence comes from Timema monikensis, assembly GCA_902151445.1. NCBI lineage: Eukaryota > Metazoa > Arthropoda > Insecta > Phasmatodea > Timematidae > Timema > Timema monikensis. The sequence continues at coordinate 222,205 of CABFVZ010000576.1, read as the reverse complement.
TCCTCCACTCTCAGCTTATACCACATCGAGTCAAAAAAGCGATGGCTACACCAGGGGAAGGAGGGGGTGTGGCGTAGGGTGGGGGTGGGGGGAATGGGTGAAATAAAATTTCTTACTTACAATCTCTCTAAGGAGGGCAAATTAGTAAAAGTTTCAGAGTCAAAATCCACAAGCTCGTTAAAGTGCAGGTATCTGAAAAACAAAATAAAAATAAAATAATTTGTGTCTATGTTGGGATGTTCTGACGTCACAATAGACTGCCAAGCTCCCAAGGACGTAGTCTACAAACTGTTGGAAAAGTTCATAAAACACAATTAAAATTAATTCCATCGTCCCACTGTGTCTAAAATAAAGTTTCACCGTCCTTACTCGAACGATTGACCTCACTGCGAGATGTGGGACCATTCTCGTTTGTGTATTGACTGTGTTACAAAAAAAAACTTTAATCAATATACCTTTGTCTTCTTTATTTCACAGGTTTTCTCACTCAAAGAGAACTGCATGTAGCGTGATTATGAGGCCAAAGGCGTCAGTCTCCCAATAAACTTTATTTCCTGTGTTGGAGAGATCAAGGCTTGAATCTAAGTCGAGTGAATTTGGTCAATTACGGAGCAAAGTTTGTTATCCGGAACTATTCAACAACTGCCAATTAACAAGACAAGTTACCTCTGAGCTCCATGTGTGTGTGTGTGTGTGTGTGTGTGTGTGTGTGTGTGTGTGTGGAGATACGCCCCTTTGCCTCTGAGCTCCATTTATGTGGAGTTACACCCCTTTGCCTCTGAGCTCCATGTATGTGGAGTTACACACCTATGATTCTGAGCTCCATGTATGTGGAGTTACACACCTTTGCTTCTGAGCTCCATGTATGTGGAGTTACACACCTATGATTCTGAGCTCCATGTGTGTGGAGTTACACCCCTTTGCTTCTGAGCTTCTCACGTCTAGTCCGACTTTCGTCATCCATAATTATAGTGATGTGAAAGTGTGGGGGGAAGGAAGTCTGTACCTCAATGTTCCCAATATTGTGTCAACTCCTCCTAATTGATGGCGTCAATTTGGGCATAGTTTCATTGCCCGGGTTCGCGTGAGTGATGTCATTAACGGGAACAGCTCAAGGATATGAAGGGTGGGGGGAGCAACTGGTTTAATTGTGTAATTATTCAAAGGCTTGTGACAAAGAGCTTTTGCTCCGCCCCCCTCTCTTTAACTTACTGGCCCGCGGGCGGGAAAAGAGAAGGGGGGTTGGGTGGATGTTCATCGTTCCATTACAGCTGATACCAGCTAAGGTGAGAGTGGAAATGTAAAACGGAGCGAAACCTTAAGTGGGATAGAAGGGGACGCCAGAAAAAAACAGTGTTTTTTGCAGTATTTATGGCAAAACACTTTTTGTCCAAAATTAATCAAATATATCTCTAGTAGAAACATAATACATTAGTTTTCCTCTTTAATATTGGTTAAGGGTGTACAAGAATTTGATGATAACTTTAACTCTTCATTTAAAAAAGTTTCTCATCTAATCCGAATATGCTTATGACTTATGAGTCATGACATATTCTATAATTGTTGAGATTATATAAGTTAAATAGGTGGAAAACTCAGGAGGAAAATAAAACGAGATAAAGATTTTTACAATCTCACATCTCTAGTTGTGAGTCAAGAGCACCTTGGTTCAATCTTGTAGTGTGTCTAAACAATTTAGTATTCGCTTACTATTGCTGTCAAACGGCTATTTAGTTTGTAATTTTTTTTATGTTCACATTGCGTGTCGAAATAAAATCAAGTTGATATTTCCAGAGATTTTAGAATAACTTTTGTCGCTATATTTTCGTGTATTAATGAAGTATCTTTATTTCTTAAAATCACAGTTTAATTTATGTATTCTCACTCCAACGAGAATCGAAACCAGGATATTTTCCTTGCTGGACCAAAACTGGCGCTGTATCTCTAGAATGGCAAGCAAACTTGGGTCATTTATAAAAATGGCACACAATTATAACCGTAATCAAAGACCATTTAAATTAAATCTAACTACATTAAAAAAAAAGGTAATAGATAGTCATTGAACAGTTCAATTTTTACATGAAGAACCTTTTTGAAAATACTTTTCTTTTGCCGTCAGCAATGATAACATTTTACTATATTATCTATGATATTTTATAGTTATTGATCATATATTTCTAAAATTACAGCTGCATGTCACACTACTTGACGTATGAATACGTAAAAGTAGATCTTTAACATTTCTAGCTGTCAGATAAGGTTCTTCGTATAAACAGTGGACTGCATAATGATTATACACTTTATATCTGGGTACATCCATTACACTTACATAATATACTGTCCTACCCTCTTAATTATTGATGTATAAAACGAGAAGCCATGAATCTGCTCCTGTATGTTTATTATTACAGTTTGATTAACTTTTCCAAAATGGCGCTAGAGCGAGTCATGAGCTTTGGCTCAAGGCAGGCGATGAAGCGAGTCATGAGCAATGGAGCAAGGCGGGAACTCTCCGCTTATCAAGCGCTGCTTCAGCGGAAGTGAAGCCAACCAAGCAACAAGAAACACACGTGTGGAAAACCTGCCGAGCTTCATGTCTGCCGTGCCTTGGGTATAGAGGGCGTCAACTGCATTGTTGGACAGACCACACGTTCTTAGTGAATTTATTAAATACATAAAATAAAGAGCACATATTATTGTTATTATATTACTACCAATTATTAATAGTTTAATCTCAAACTGAAACTGTTAATAGCAATAACTATCAACACTCGAACGAAACGAAAACGAAAATATAAACTTTTATTTGTTATGGAAGGAAATAACGCGTTTTTCCACCACTGGCAAGGTAAATGTGCGGTGCACAAGGGCGTGGGTCCGAACATCAACATCCGGTCCAATCATCGCTGCCAACTTTCCAAATATTCATTGTCCTATTGTTTTACAGAGGGCACAACACACAGCTTTTAGGGTCGATATAAAATGCAAAACTGTTTTCATGTACAATCGAATAGATGCAGTTGCAAAATGTGCATCATCAAAGTCTTTTCGCGTTTGAACTTTGAAGCGTTACATCCATTTTGTTGTCAACGTCACAAGGCCACGATGAATGTGATTGATCTTGTTTTTTCAAACAACGGAAGCGTTTTAAAACCTTGAAAAAAGAACAAACTACATATGTAAAGCAACTTACTAAAAGATTGAAGAGCGTGAGACGTAATCACGTGTGTGGGTGTGTGTTCTCATATGGCGTAATCCTTGTGTATTTTAGCTCTAGTTTTTATATATTTTGTGTGTGTGTTTCTATATATTATATTATTTTGTTAAACTTAATTTTAATTGTATTGGTTAAGTGTAAGAAAAGGTGGCAGCCTTAACTTCGCCATTAAAGTCTATTATTATATTATTATTATTATTATTATTACTTATTATTACATATTGTAACTGCTTTTAACCACTCTTTAGTTATTTTTTATTATTCTATTTTTTATTCTTATCATTATTAATTACTATTATTTTTTTCTGTAACTATTCATCATTATATAACATTATCTAGCCATTTTTTTATATTATTTTCTCGTGTAAATATATGTGCTTGTATGGTACTTGTGTACTTTTCAGTGCTGGCCCGTTATAGGTCTTACGACTAGCACTATGATAAAGGAAATTGAAATTGAATTGAAATCATCATTATGATGATGAAGATTATTATTATTATTATTATTATTATTAAAAGTAGCTTCAAAATAATTCAAATCTACTACATTTTAATTCCAAATAAAATTATCTCGTACACTATTTTTAACAATGATAAATCTATGATTGCAGTTGTATCGTTACCGAATGCCTGATTCGTGATGCTCAAAACATAATTAATAATTAAAATATTGAATTTTCAACTCGATTAGTTCTTTACATGCAAAATAGTATAAAATGCTATCATTATTTTAGCATTTTCGGCGGAGTATTAACCATAAAAATAAGAAATTAGTAGATTAAACAAGTAAAGTCACTAAATATATCAAATAGAATTATCATTTATAATATAATTTCAAAACATATCGTACTTATTTTTAATTGAAATGTCAATACAAAATAAATATATATACATATACATAGAGAAAACAAACAAGTATTTTATTCATGCACATTCCTCAAAAAGATGTATAGATAAATGAAAAATAAAAATACAGCCCTTTAATTAGTTAATTTTTGTTAATATTCATGATTGTACTACAATAATATTTAAGAGCAAAACAATATTCAAGTGGTAGGCCCTACACATTTTTAATTGCCAAATTAAATGTTTGTTTTTTTAACTATTAAATTATTATTTTGCTCAATGGGTTATTTACTAGGAGCGGGGCTAGCATGGGGGAAGGTTTTGTTAGTATGGCTGCTCCACTATATTTATTTGACTCTAATGTAATTGAATGCACTATTTCAAAATGTTTTGTTAGTTGATTATTATTATTAAATCGTTGTTTTGCAGTTTCTCAACAATAATAATAATTATTGTGAGTTTGGTACAACACCATGTGTCGAGTCCCCTGTACTTCCGTCTCTTTCCGCACCACTTGACTAAATTTCAGCCCCTTTGGGATTAGCTACAAAGCCTTTCAGATGAGGGCTGTGGTCATCGTCAGAAAGGCAACGCCTATGAAGTTAGTACTACAGTTTACCTTATTTTGATAACTAAAAGTGAATACTTTCTAAGACACTTAAAAAAAATTCAAGCTAAGCTTAAAAATTATATAAAAATTTACAAATTTAGAGGCGTAATGAGGAACATTCCCAGGGGAGTTCATATATTGTTATCATTCCTACAAATTCTGCACACCCTCACATAGTTAAGGGTGCCAGCTCAGTGATTACGTGAGTGCCACCTGGATTGAATAATAAACGAGTTTACATGTCCTTAGTCATATTCCGTGAATGTCCCCGAAAATGGCAAGAAGTAAATAGTACCTTTACTGTACGGAAACGCCATCATGCTGCTGTAGAGATTGAGGTGAGGTGTGAATTTGGAAAACTACGCCTAGTCTGTGATCAGGCAGTGAAGCAATTTAATCCTTCAACGAGTCTCCACCTCACCCCTTCCTTGCTAATTTATTGGTGTGATAGAGGGCAGACGCCCGTGAACAGTCTACCTCCCTTGGTAAGTTGTCCTCACTACGCCACTGCTAAGAAACACAACAGAAAGGGCTCGATATGAAGCAAGCACAGGAGATGCAATCAAAGGAATAAAGCCAGCAGCGGTACTTACAGTTGCTCAAGCTTGGGCAGATCTTGAAACACTTTATTGTCAACTTCCCTGATGCGGTTCTTGTAGAGGTACCTAGGGCATGAGGCGTAAGGCGTTAGCAGTCATGCGCCTGCGCACACGATGTATATCGGGTGAATACTTCGACTTAAATCAGGGGCTCATAAAACTCTGCGTTGTGCAATTTTTAAAACTAAACCCAAATATGATATGTTTCTTTTCTCTCAAAACCTTGAGTTATTGATAAATGTCGATGTTTCATGACCCCCTGAAACCGAAAAAGTTTTAGCGATACGGTCTGTCTGTCCCTCAGTCTAGAATCAAACCACTTTACCACTTGGGCTAAAACTAGGTATTTTGGGTTTTCATAAGCCCCCCCTCCCTTTCCGAGGTATTTATGTAATGATATATCAAACCCTAAAATTAAAGATAGTGTAATTCTCATTTTTCCTTGAAAATGACTTTGAGGATTCTTTACATCAGCAAAAATATACAATTTTGATCATATCTCTGCAACTATTTGAGATACAAAATATGTATTATTGTAAAGTTTTAGTATAGGGTTGGACTGAAACAATTATACGATTAGTAACTTGAAAACTAACATTTTAATTGAAAAGTAAATATTCACTAGCTAAATAAAATAAAATAATGTCACTCAAGTGAGCTCCACCGGACGTCAGACAAACCTCAGTACGTTGTCCTTCACTTTCCTCAGCACAGATCGTCTGATTGTTTCCGAACCACCCTGTACTATTCAAAGCCTCTGGGCAACATTATGAACACCCTAGATACCAAGTTTTAGCCCGTTAGGTAAATCTGTTTAGGGTCTAAGCTCAGTGACAGACAGACGGACAGAAGGCATTGAGAAAAATACTCTTTTGGGTTCAGGAAGTCATGAAATGTCAACATCCATCAAAATATCGAGTTCAATTTTTTTTTTACCATCAAAACAATACTTTCACTACCTGAAGGATTCGAAAAAG
>CABFVZ010000576.1:198277-215423 GCA_902151445.1 Timema monikensis | reverse complement strand
ATATATATATATATATATATATATATATACACACATGTTTTAAAATATAAACCACTAACTGGAAACTATAAAGATTTCCATAAAGTTTAGAGGCATTAAGAAAGGTTAACTGGGATGACTTTTGTTAATATATAGGCCTATTTGGGAGGTAAAAAATACAACCGAATGCAATTTGGGAGAGAGCTGAGATATTGTGTTGATAGTTATTCTTGATTTTATGTCAATTTTTAGACTTTAATGTCTCCTTTTTATTTAGGAATGGTTGTAAAAAATATTTAAATTAAAGCCATTAAAAAGTCGTTAAGATGTTTTCTTAATTTTTCTGTTTTCATGGCCAGAACACACCGTGAAAATAATATAAATACAGCAGAGAAAAAGCCTTAATGCAAGAATTATTCATCTCCAATATGAAAAAAAAAAGTATTTTTAAAGATGTACAGTTTGATTTAAATAATAGAGAACTATTCTGAATTTTTTTTAAAAAAAACAATGTTGTTCATACATTCATAAGTCAAATCATGTGAAATACAGCTGCCAATTTTCATATACATCTCAAATCGGACCAGGTTCGGTGGCCGCGAGGTCTAACGCGCTACTGTCGTGTTGGACTAGACTGTCGATGATGGGGAGATCGGGATTCGATCCCGGTTGGATGCACTGAGGTTTCCCCCCTCCCCCCGTAAATGTTAGCCCACTTTCTCTCCACGCAAATGTGAGTTCACTTCCTCTAAATTCAACCTTCCCAATTCCAAACCCATTAGTGTAATTAGTACATAAGAGGATAGCCAGAGCGAATAGTAAGATGCGGTGCTAAAAAAAACTCAAATAGAATATTTTATAATGAAATGATATCACATCCAAATCAAATGTTGGGATAAATTATGTCATGTTTTAATCAAGTCTGAGAAAAAATTAAAACCCTTTAAAAAAAGTTAAATCATTCAAAGACTTGACTTTTAGATTCGACATTTCGAAACTTTGCACGGGTCTGATATTATCAAAACTTATAAAATGTTACTACTAATACGGTAAAATGTTGTCAATGTTGGCTGTTCTATGACAGGTAGAGTCTACCACCTTAGTAGCGTGTCTGCCTACTGAACTGAGGGTCCCGAGTTCGTTTCCCGGAATGGCAAAAAAAAGAGTATTGTTGGTGAAATGTGGATTTGATTTTTTCACAGGAATGTAGTAACGGCCATGAAACTGGGTGATGACTTTTATTTTAGAGCTATGTTAGTTTATGTGTCGTTTGTTGATATTATCAGTCGGCTCAGAAAATGAACGTTAGCCTAAATAAATACTTCAAAATATGATAAACAAATTAAATAGAAACCATTTATAAAGTTGCGGTGGAGATGTTATCTGTTGCACTAACATATTTTCAGTTTTCTTGTTCCAGTGAATTCTACAAGATTATTTTGGCTGGTCAACAAAGCATTATCATGCAGCAAAAAAGAAAAAAGGTCAAAGGGCCCCTTCTCTTCCTCATAGTAAAAATAGGATGTTACAAATAAAGAATTCGCCATAAAAGTCAGGCTCCAACCTCACGACTCTACTTAAAAAAAAAAGCTCAACATGACACGAGACATGTAATTATCTTATCAACACACAAGGACCTAGCTACACAAATCCTTATTGGCGGACAGATTTGGGAAGGTCATGCTTTTCTTTTGGTCTCCTAGTTTCTATGAACCACAGTTTATTATTTATAGTCTGGCCATGGGCTTTTTTTTTACACTTGCAAGGCTGCCAATTCTTTTAATAATAAAAATTTCCCTGTGTCTTCCCCCTTCCAATTCCCCAGGTTCTACATAGTAAATTACCAGACAGACACTTTAGAAACCACCACTTCAACTATAAATAGCTACCACTTAGTAACTTTTTGTTACAAAAACCAAATTCGGACAATATAAATCACCTTCTTAGTTTATACGTAAAAATATGTGTAGTTTCTATTAAGACTTTTTTTTTAATCGACCCCCTTGGCAGAGACATCAATAAGGTACAGAAACGAACCCATTTTCAATTTAAATTATAAAACAAAACTATTTCGTACCAAATGAATAACACGAATAATATGATAGCGGAATAATTGTAAGTCACATAAAGTTACCTTATCATTTATGTATTGCTTAAAAGGTAGATTTTCAGTTTTCTGATTAAAACAATTCGCTGTTTATTTTATAGTTTTAAGTGTGTCCCATCTTATAAATTGACTTGTCGGCCCCCTGTCGCCCTTACTAACGATTCCTGTCCCTCTGGAAAAGGATTTGAATTTGATGCAATTAAATGGGACAAAGTTAAACATTCCCAAATGGTGTATCTTTAAATCTACCCTGTAAGGTACGAACTTACCTTGCGTTGTTCCACTATGGCATGGCCTATAAGATAGGGTCATAGTGTGTAATCTGTCAAGCTAAGACTGCTACCTTTCAGGATAGATTGAGTGTGCGTCTACATCTATGATAATAAAAACAAATCGGGTCGCTTTGTATTTGGTAGCTCATAAGGTCTCACGGGATCATGGTTGTGTGTGGCCCGTGGGACGCAAATTTGACATGCCTGCTTTAGATAAATAAAAATGTAATTTTTCATAAAATTGTTTATTTATGAAGTCTTGCCATTGGTGTTCAGAACAGAACAATTTGACCTTGATGAGGAAATGTATCCAATCAATATGCAAATGGTTGAATGGTCTAAGCTCTAAGACGTCACCAGATTTGGGTGTAGGCCTACTGAGATTTTTTTTACTATATTTTTTCCCTCTCTTTCTTTCTACGCAAATGTCGGTACATTTCCTTTAAATTCAACTTACCTAACCCTGACACATTAACGTGATTAATTATAGTTCGTAGATACTGAACGGGTATTAAGACGTGGGGATAAAAAAGTTATAAGAACATGTGTTCGAATCTACATACTTATATCTTCCTTTGATTCAATTTTTAATCCATGCAAGGGCCTACTATTTAAAGCTTACTGTTTAAGGTGGTAGTGTTAGGAACGGGAGCTATGGGCAGTGATTTTGCAGTTTTTATATAATTTTTTTTTTTTTGCCAAAATAAACCAAATATTTCCGAAACATAGAGTTTAATTTTCTCCACATTGTGATAGCAACAGGTGTTGAATATTTGTCAAGGGTGTCATGTAATTTAATGACTTTTCTCTTAGTTAAAAAAATGTCTCATATAATGCCGCTATGCTCATGACAGATATTGAACAACCGTTGATATCACCGTGTGAAGGAAATTAAACTATGTTGGTACTGGAGAAATATTTGATTTATTGTGAACAAAAAATATTTTGCCATGAAAACTACACAAACACTGACTGATTTTTTTTCTCTCATCCCCTACACTCCCCTTAATGTTCTAAATTCATAAATATTCAAGTATTACTTTAATTTTTATGAATTACCCGGTTCACTGTGTACGTGGCAAACCTGACTCGAGGTCACAATAGCTGAGCCATTCTATTAGTATAGTCGGATTGGTGTGAAAATAGTCTTTTAAATTAATATTAAAATAAACTTAGATCAGACAACATTTATTAAAAAAAGAGGTAACGGAATTAATTACATCTTGCAGGTGTCAAAATTGATCGCTGCTAAATTACTATCACCGCGTATTACTACCCGTTCGGGTTGTACGCACTTATGCTAATGTCTAATGGTAGGGTGATTGTGAGATGAAATGGAGGACCTACAGTTTAACGTGGAATCCGAACCACGGTGGTAGAGTGGCATTCCCCACATTCACAAGATGTCTTGTCAGATGTGAAGGAAGAGTTTGACAATCAGATAAATTTGTGCCGGGACCGGGGATTGAACCCCGTACCCCAGCTCAGAAGTCCGACACCTTACCCCTAGAGCACCACCAGGTCACCTGATCGCTGCTAAACACATTTACATAAGAATACAAGAAACTAGATTTAGTGACGTTTTAAACTATGTGATCGTTTTATTACATTTAATTTTAGAACGAAACTTTATTAATCCACTATTCCAAGAACCTCTACGTCAACGTTTTTACAAAATTTTATTTTAGAATAAAAGTTAGTTAAATCCAATATTTAGAGTTATTTTATATCAACTTTTTTTAAAATCTTATTTTAGAACAACAGTTTCACTATTCCAACCACTTCTCCACGATTTTTTTTTTAAATTTAATTTTAGAATTAAAGTTTACTAATTCATTATATAGAGCGAGTGTGTATATTTGATTTCCTTTAATTTATTTTAAATAACAGCTTGTATTAGGGATATATTGAAAATGCCTTTCTCACTGCGGACCACCACAATCAACAAAGTATCTATCTATCTATCTATCTAACTATCCGCTGCTAACTGCTCACTCTCTGCTAATGTCAGAGGCCAGCTAAAGAGCACATTGTTGTCCTCCACACCGGGTCAATCGCCTTCATTCCATTGTTGCTGAACTGAGACCTAAGGAGCAAGTGATGCAATCACGTTAGGACCAAGGCGCCAGTCACCGGCGTTAATTGCCGTATTACACGCTCCACCGATCTTATAATTGTATTCATTATAATTATCATACAGGAACAACGTTATCCCAAGTTTAACTTTTGGCGATTATTTGGTGGGGTTATTTTGACCCATTTTTTACAGGTTACGTTTAAAATAAAAATTCAGTCCGATTTTCGTTGGAAGGACCTTATCTGACAGCTAGAAACGTTACTAAATCTACTTTATTGTGTTTATACGTCAAGTCATTGTCATGTTTAATAGATATTCTCAATAACTGTAAAAATAACCCTGATAATATATGAAAATATTATTTTAATTGAAAAACAGGAATCGAACCCGGGACCTTTGGCTTAGTATTCCAAAGCTCTAACCACTGATCTATCCAGGAATCGTCGGGTGTCTAGGGTCATTCTTCACTCATATTTTAAGGCAGAGATCCCAAGTTCGATTACCGTGTCAAGCTGTCATTTTTCAATTTAAAGAAAATTATATTATTTAGATGCGACTGTGACCGTAATCAACAAATATAATAGCTTGGCTCTTTAATCCATCAATATAGTAAAATGTTATTAATGTAAACCGTAATATAAATTTGTTTGTATTTTCAAAAAAGCTATAAAAATTGGAGTGTAGTGATGTATTAATGTGCGAGATGTGTTGAACGTAGAGAGATTTTGTCTATCGGAAACTAATGTTTATATCACGAGGTCAAGCGAGAGCCACATTATTAATTTAACCTATCAAACCAGGTAGGTTAGACGAAAATTGGCTGACTCACCAAACTGACTTTCACAAGGTACTCATTTTCTTATGATCAGATTGTAAACATTTGTTAAGTCGTGTTTGTTTTTTAATGCCACGAAGCGTGTAGGGAGATTATTATATGGTGGGAATAGTGACTAATGAAACGAGACGTGAATATGATCATCTGTACGGGTTGAACATTATATAAATTCGGGCACGAGAGGAAAGGTGAGTTTTTTTGTCGCCAGGTGTTACCCATTTGGTTAATACGCTCAAGTACCAATGACAATAGTGTATTAGGGATGGGTAAGGCTAAATTTTAATTAATTATTATTAGCACCGCGTCTTACTACCCGTTCGGGTTATACGCACTTACGCTAATGTGTAATGGTAGAGTGATTGTGAGACGAAATGGAGGTCCTACAGTTTAACGTGAGATCCGAACCTACGGTGGAGGCCTGGCATTCCCCACATTCACAAGTTGTGATTAATACACGTCTTGTCAGAGGTGAAGGAAGAGTTTGGTAATCAGATAGATCTGTGCTGGTACCGAGGATTGAACCCCGGACCCCAGCACAGAATTTTAATGAAGCGTGCGTGAATTTGCATAAAGGAAGAGCGGGAAAACCATTTAAAAATCTCAGTACACCCGACCGGGATCATAACCCCGATCTCCCTGTCATTTGAAGTCCGGTCTATTGCGAGAGAGACGCCTTAGACTATTCGAACACAGAAGCAGTTGAACGTACAGTCTATCCGGAGTAGGAGTGTTGATAACTGAGAGCTAAAGGAAGAGTTTTATTGCAAACATTGGTCGAACTTCACTAGTGTGTAAATAATAATTATTTTATCAGTAATATGATGTTATCAATCAAAAGAGTTATCAAACACTTCTAATAATACTTCCCTAAGAATTACTCTATTATTGGATTGTTTGTAACTTATTGAAAGGACAAAATATATTACTACAGCTATTACGATTTTGTTTCGTGGTTGTGGCAACAAGATATATTATAGAACATGAAATAATACATTTAAAAGTATTATAATCACACTTATATTTTGTTATAACTCAGAGAAAGAGCAATACAAAATATTAGTTCCAAAAATAAAACTATAATTTTATTTGGTAAACACATGCGCATGAAAACAACCGAATACGGTTTGTAGGAAGTCATCAACCAACCGCCTTCATTTCATCCGGTTCGCCTTGTTATTCTATGAAGGGAACGTAGCCTTTTATAAACTCTTACTTGAAAATAATTTTTAAGTTAACCACAAACGCCACTTCTACGAAAAAGAGACATACAAACGATTATTTTTATAAGTTCGTGTTTCAATGTGTTTGAATGTAAAAACGGCTAAAATAAAATAATGAATCAAAACAAATGGTTTGTTGTGAAAGTTTTGACTGCTAAACGTGTCAGTAGCTTAACATGTGGATTGCAGATTAAATGATTAATATTTAGCACCGCGTCTTACTACCCATTCGGGTTATACGCTTTAAGTACTATTTACGCTAATGGATTAGGAATTGGGAAGGTTGAATTAGAGGAAGTGAACCCGCATTTGCGTGGAGGAAGAGTGGAAAACCATTTAGCAAAAACCACCCCCAGTTCACCCGACCGAGATTCGAACCTCGATCTCCCCGTCCTCAGCAGTCGAGCTTCAACGCGACAAGCGCGTTAGCCAACTACGCCACAGATTAAATGGTTTTATGGTTTGGCGTATGGCATTATAAGAGTAGATCTGGTACCTTCTGCTATATGTCAGTTACCTACACTCCTATGCTAGATATACTATAAATTTATAAATTATTATTATTATTATTATTATTATTATTATTATTATTTATAGGTCTGTCGACACAAAGAGGTAATTAAGGCCTGTTCATAAAATGAACATTGTGAGGCACAAAATGGAAACCGACTCCAATGAGAACCACCAAGTTTTGACGTATTGCATGAGTTTAAATGAAGGATGATACTTTCTGTTGTAAGTATCATCGTTACTGGTTTGCCAGTAATGTGGAGGTCGGGGTGAAAATTCCGATCAGACGTAATGTGAGTGACTTTCCTGGTACAATTTATCTAAATTCTTCTTTCCTCAATCTTTTCCCATTGGTGTAGTTAAATACAGATAGATATATCGTTTTTTTAAAAATAAATATTAAATTCTTGTTTATTCAAGTTCAGTGCAAATGCATCCCCTAAAACATATCCCTTTATTCCTCCTTGAAGCCCCAGGTAGTTCTACCAAAGCCTGTGTCCTGAAACAAAGCCCTCTATTCCTCCTTGAAACCCCAGGTAGTTCCACCAAAGCCTGTCTCCCGAAACCAGGCCCTCTGTTCCTCCTTGAAGCCCCAGGTAGTTCTACCAAAGCCTGTGTTCTGAAACAAGGCCCTCTGTTCCTCCTTGAAGCCCCAGGTAGTTCTACCAAATCCTGTCTCCTGAAACAAGGCCCTCTGTTCCTCCTTGAAACCCCAGGTAGTTCTACCAAAGCCTGTGTTCTGAAACAAGGCCCTCTATTCCTACTTGAAACCCCAGGTAGTTCTACCAAAGCCTGTCTCATGAAACAAGGCCCTCTATTCCTCTTTGAAACCCCAGGTAGTTCCACCAAAGCCTGTGTTCTGAAACAAGGCCCTCTATGCCTCCTTGAAACACCAGGTAGTTCCACCAAAGCCTGTATCCTGAAACAAGGCCCTCTATTCCTCCTTGAAGCCCCAGATAGTTCAGCCAAATCCTGTCTCCTGAAACAAGGCCCTCTGTTCCTCCTTGAAGCCCCAGTTAGTTCATTCAACAGCGCCGACTGTTACTCACAGATATCGGAGCTCCTTGAGGCCGGTGAAAACTCCGTTCTGCAGTCGGCCGATGTGATTATTGTTCAGTAACCTGCAAACACACAGACACAAACCTGTATAACCCGCGACATGATTCATTAAAAACAATATCACTTGTCATCATAATGATATAAACAGTTGAACAAATACTCGGTGTGTGTTTTCAAATCTTAAAATAATGTTCATCACTGCGTTGAGTTAGAATGAGATAAAATTGAATTTTTTTTTACAGATATAAACGTTAGTAAGACAATAATTTATTTTAATATATTCATACGTAAAGTCAATGGATCTACAGCTGATTCTTACGATGAATAATACCGAAACCAATACATTAGTACAAACACAGTAAATTAATGATTAGCTGAGGTTCATTATTATCCGATGTTCCTTTTTTATTCGAGGTTCTGTATTATCAAAGGTGGCGGCAAAATTTATATTCCGAGAGAATTGTCTAGGAAATGACCCTCACTAAACTGATTCAGTCGACTGTCGTCAATATTAATGTCCGCCATTCGACTTGTTCAAATCAGTTCCCTGACAGTGAACGCTGCGGCTGCAGATTATTGATTTGTCGGGATATTTTCAAAAGTTGTGAGAGTTTAGCTAGTTCAAATTTAGTGATGTTTATGGTTTAATTGAAGGCAATGTCGATTTTCAAACCTGTAGGCCTATGCCGCAACTTAAAATTTCTAAGAAACTGGATTCTCTTTCAGCAGAAAATCCATAACGTATAGAAAGGCCAAGCCGAAATAAGCGCTTATTTACGGCTTTTCACCAACTCAGTTCCCGGCTCGCGCGTGGTATAGGATTAAAAGGGAAAAGAAAACACCTACGATATGTCAGAAATGTGTTCAGTGCATTCGTATTTTATTGATTACTCAACATTTTCCGCGGTGACGATGGAGGACAAAGCGACAAAGTTTCTTGTTAATAACTACAGTATGTCCCTGTTATGACAGAATGAGGATTTGCGTACAGTGCTTCTCTGTGAAGACATTCTAAAATGGTCAAACACGACCTTTTCAATTAAGTTTTTACTCAAATAATATTTAATATTTGAAGAATGTTCAGTATTAGGAGCTTTTATTAACTCTTTATCTCCATTAATGTTTAATCAGAAATGATCCATGTGCAATAATGTTGGTGTAAATTTACTATATCTAGCCGACTGTATCACAGAGTTGATTGGCATGTCACGCAGGCTCTTAAGGCGTCTATTCAAACAAAAAAGGGAAAAACCAACAGAATAGGCAATTATAGGCAATATAAAATTAACATTATTGTACTCTTAACAACATGAAATACATATACATATCAATTGCCTATGTTTTACGATCAAAGAAAAAGGCAAATAGGCAAAATCCGGTCCCGATTCATCATTCACTTCTTCACTAGATTTTGATGTACTTTCAGAGACAATGTTAAATAGCCAAAGATGTAAGCCATAACACCTTGGCCATCCCTGTCCCCCACCGTCTGACTTCGCTTGAGCGTTCTTTTAACAACCAACGCACAACATTTTCTACAGATTTTTACAAGCCTGGTGAAATAACAAGCTCATAAAGAGTGACAGTGAATGTTAGGCACTCCCTGGGGAGTCGAACTGAAGTCCATCCCCCTCCCCCCCTTCCTAAACTTATCCCCGGGGGTCGGACAGATCTTCTGCATAAGTTTTGTATCGCTAGACTTGTTCTGAGTGTCCCTGGTTGGACTTTTTGAGTGGAAAAATTCCTATCTCAAGCCTTAAACAAGCTTTGAATTATTTTAGCAACTTTTTTTAATCGGTTAGCCATTTTTATCCTCTTGGTTAATACCGTTTTAGTTTTAAAATAAACATTCTTGGGGATCTTTTTGTTTTAAAAAAGGACTATTGTTATAAAAATAACCTTTGACGTATTTATTGGTGCTTAAAATACGAGATTTCTAATAGTTTCTTAACAAAAAAATTGCTAAAAACTCTATATCACAAAATATATCAATTTTCCCAAGTGAATATATAATTAAATCCCTGACATTTTCCTGGCAGTTTTAAATTCTCTGAGTTTTCCGTATTTCCATGACATGTATGTCATGTAATTTATGTGAAATTTGCACTCACAAAACATGTGAAAAAAATGGATAAAAGTCCCCTTCCTATTCCCTGTCATAATTTTTAGAATGTTCTCTTTTTTACAGGATCCGGATATTTATCTATCTGTATGTTTGTTAGTTACCCTTCTCTCTCATAGCAAACACATCTGCGTGGCAGTAAAACCTCAGAGTACCGCCATTAAACCTGTGCACGTAACAGGGACGTATCAGAGAGCAGGAGGTGTTATAGCGGTGATGATGGGAGCGAAGCTATGTGAATGTGCATATTATATTAGTACTCGTAAAACATGTCGTGCGGGATACATAAGCCGGCTTCAACACAGCATCGTTTGGTTGCTAGTCTTGTTACTGCTAGACTGGATACTGCCTCTGTGCTGCTGGACAATAGAATGGTTACTGCTAGACTAGCCATTGCCTTGGGTAGCCATATGGTCTAAGGTACTACTCTCGTGGTAGACTACTGCTGCTGATGGTGAGATCAATCTAGGTTGGGTGTACTGAGGGTGGGTTTTCCAAAATTATTTTCAACTCTTCCTCCACACAAATGAAGGTAAAATTCCTTTAAATATAACCTTCCTAATCCCTAAAACCATTAGCGCAATTAGTGCACAAGCGTATAATCCGAACGGTTAATAAGACTAATAAAAAACTAATAATTTGTTAATAACTAATCAACCATGTCGGAATTTAATTTGAGAGTTTGATTTGAATTCTACTTCAAGGTAAGAGCCGACGTAATTCTATGAGTTCACAGATAAGACGGAATATCCACGCTTTGGACCCAAACTTAATCTAGAATTGATTGGCTCGTAAGACTCGCTCAGGCTGAGGCATTAGAACTAAAGGGTTGGTGAAGGGATAGGGAAGGGAGACGGTTTATCAATCTCCTGGCCCATTGCCCAACTCTCCGTCCACCACTTTCCATTCGGTGTGGGGGGAGAGAAGTGAAGAGGGGTATGTAAACTTTATGAATAACTATAAAGGCGGTCTACAACCCTTCCCTGTCTTCGTCTGGCGGCAAAATTTACTTCGCCGATCACGTTTGATTGGGAATTGATTGCCTACATCGTCCCTCCCTCCCCGTCGTAACTTACCCCCCTCCACAGGGATATTTGTTGGCACATGACTTACCCACCGACGCGAGCCTTGTGAATTATTCACGGAGATACCGAATTAAATTCAAATCAACGGACTAATTTTCTCCGAAAAGATTAAAAGAAAAATGGGGGGAGTGGGGGAGGAAGGTGTGTTACACTGAAATTGTTTTTGTACGAGTCATTTTATTTTGAGTAATTTTTTTAGACGAATATTTATCAGACAATAAATAAAACAAAAGTAAGCCTCCCTTAATCTGTCATTTTTAAAGTTTTTTTTCTAAAGCTATTTTGACTTGAAAATGATTGATGGAACCGAAGCGAAACGCCATCTTGTTCAGGACCGTACAAATAAAATGGGGGTTGGGGGAGGGGTTGTCAAAAGGCACGCGTCGTATTTGCCCCTGGCGTTCTTGGTTCGAATCCTAACTGGTTTAGTATACGACCTGATCATCCATGATTTTCGTGCGTTAGCTACACATCGGCGTTGTATTACTTTGTTCTGGCACCAGGTAGTTTTTTTAGCACCGCGTCTTACTACCCGTTCGGGCTATACGCTTATATACTAATTACACTATTAGTTCATGGGATTAGGGAGGTTATATTTAAAGGAAGTGTACCCACATTTGTGTGGAGAGAGAGAGAGAGAGAGTGGAAAACAACTTTGGAAATAACACTCTCAGAGCACCTGACCGAGATTCAAAGCGGGTCAAGTGAGCGTGTTCATTCAAAGCATCGCAATAGCATTCATTGAATCAATAAAAATAACCAGAAGGAATAGCGACATTTCTTTAAAAATTCGAGCGTATCAATAAAACAACAATGGAGGAAAGGGTTCACCGGCACTTGTAACCACTGGAAAGGGGTATGCAAACAGTCCTGCAGCCCATCTCGACGTGTTTATATACGAGCTCAGCTTGTGCTCTTAAATCCCTGC
Source organism: Timema monikensis (assembly GCA_902151445.1). Lineage (NCBI taxonomy): Eukaryota > Metazoa > Arthropoda > Insecta > Phasmatodea > Timematidae > Timema > Timema monikensis. The sequence goes on along the minus strand of CABFVZ010000576.1, from coordinate 203,229 downwards.
TTCCCCAATTCCACCCCCTCGTCGTGTTTTCAACTCACCCTTTCTCTTCTTGCGGTCTCTCTGCTGTGTTTTAGGGAGTACGCCAGAGATAGGGTCAGAAGGGGGCAGGGTAGACGAGGGGGGTAGCTGCCCCCCTACATGCGCGCGACAATGGAGCTATGAATACTGATGTGCTCTGAACACACAATCGAATAAATTGTGGTCCACCTCTATTAAGTTGAGAGTGTAGGAGAAGCGAGAAAAGGTAAGTTTTTTTTGGCAGTGCTAATAAAGTGTTTAATTTTCTTCACCTGGTGATATCAACAGTTGTTGAATATCTGTTGAGGGTGCCCTGGAATTAATTACAACGTTTTCGCTTCATTTAAAAATTGTGTCATCCAATTCTGCTATGTTCATGATAGATATTCAACAACTGTTGATATCACCGTGTGTCAAATTAAACTCTAAGTTTCTATTGGAGTAATATTTGATTTATTTCGTACAAAAACTGCAAAAGCACTGACCTTTTCCCGCGTCCCCTGCATCCTCACATTAAATCGAGAGTGTAGATATACATGAAAAATGTGGGGAAAGAAAGAAAGGGAAAGTGGCAGTGTTGGTGGTGGAGGGGTGCTGGTGGATTGTAAAGTTCTCGGAGTGGGTGGATCCAATTGTATTGACTCTTAACGATTTAAGAAATAGCAATAGACTTAGAACAATACTTTAGAATAATTGGAGTCAGATTTAGTCGTGATAGCCCTACCAAGGGGGATGAACCACAGTGAGCCAAATCACCTCAAGACCTTACCTAACTATCAACTTGACGTGTATGTACTGTTGTCTATAACCAGGAGAATATCACTCTCAACTTGACGTGTATGTTCTGTTATCTACAAGGAGACAAGAACTAGTACAAAGCTCAGTTTCCTCGAACAAATGGCAGACATTACAAAACAAGGTTTTGCTGCGAAGTGGATCCCCGGCAAACATCTTACTCTTGCAGCAAGAACAGGGAGCCACAAAAAATAAAATAAAGTTTCCTTCTCCTTGGCTTTGTCCCGGCCACTGCAAGGACCAAAAACTCTCTCTGGAAATTAATTTACGTTAAGGACGGCTTTTATTGTTCCCAATGAGGCTACCAGCACTTGGGACCTCACTCTAATAGTGGACCCCAAACCATCAACCGTGGCCACGTGACGTGGCTCAAGAGAACAATCTAGCTAAACACTAAATTCACAGTCGAGGTTCGAATCTTGGTTTTGTGCGTTGAGTAATAGTTTTTGTCGACCTTGGTGCTACTGGGGTAGAGGATCCGATGTTCTTGGGTTCAAACCTAGCTGGGGTTGATGGATTTTTCTTGAGCGATAGAAATCCGTAGCACAACTTCCTTCGGAGGGGATGTAAAGCCACTGGTCCCCTGTAGATTGTGGCATGTAAAATAACCCTGGAAGATATGTAGAAATACCTTTCCCGGCAAAATTGGTAAGCTCTTTCACGCTCGCTCATAGACATTCTCGTGCGCTGATATAATCAGTCAGTTCAGAAAGACTTCGTTAAATAGCCAAAATAGATAAATAAACGTAATGGTTTTCCCAATGTCTTTCATCGTGGTAGTCTCTTGGTATCCTCTGCCCCCTAATCGTTACAAAAGTTACTGAAACAATTTGTATGTATTCATACGCAAAGTCAGGTGATTTGCAGCTGCTATTTCGTGTCAATACAAATAATATAATACTAATATGAGGAATTGGAATCAAGAGTAAACAAATTAGTCTTCACTGATCAATAAACTACCCTTAAAAAAATGTTTCCACGAAAAACCAAGAACGCAGTATACATTTTATTTCTCACTTCTCAAATAAATATTTCAAACAAATTATTAAAGTCAATTTCAAAAGATTTTGAGATTTAAGAAATGACTCATAAGTAAACTACGTACCATTAATTTAAGGGCCAAAGTCCAAATTTAAAAAAATACTGAGATATAATATTATAGCATCTAAATATAAAATTTGAACAAAATTCATCAAACTATTTCGGATCTAGACGCAAGGACAGACAGACTGTAATGTCCTCAATTTTGAGCCCCTATTTTGTTTGAAATTCAAGGACAAGGTGTGTCCTTTTTCCGGTAATCTGTTTCCATGTAAAAGACTGCTAGCAAATTTCTCTACATACTTTATCCAAGGATGAGAGTGCAATTTTGAAAATTAATATTTTATATTTTTAAATCGGCTTTTATCTTAATTAATAATATTGTTTTAATTAACTATATCTTATTTTAACATCTTTAAGCCTTTCAGGCAATTTAAAAGTAAGTTAATTTGTTTACTGGGTGAACTGGGTGAACTGGACAGCTGTCTATCGTCTATCTTCTATTTTCTATTCTTCGGTATCCCTGATGTGGCAAATTATTTACGTTCAAACCAGTTTCACAATTTTCTGATGCATTTTGGGATGCCACCGTCCAGCCAACCAGAAGGCAGATAACAAAGCGACAACTCTTGTTATTGGTTCAGAATATCGCATAATATGAGATAACATCAAACGTAAAAGATTCATTAATCCATCATAATATCAAGGCCGATAATGTTCACAATTTCAATACTTTCTCTTTATATGTGAAAGTAAAAAATCGAGATTAAAATTTAAGAACTCTCATAATGGAGAAAAACAATAACCGTGAAATATATGAAGGATACGGGTGGGTGGGGGTGGGGAGTGGGAGTCACATTACACATAACAACTCAAACCCCATAAAGAACCCAGGAAACACTTTTTAAATTAATTTAATTATGACAAAGACCTCTTTTAACTATAATCTGAAGAGCGTTATAAAAATGTCATGATTATCTAACAGATGGCAGCACTAACTTTGTTAGAGTTAAAATTGGACGTATCCCCTATTTCCCCTGTAACCTTCATATGATGATAATGTACGAGTGTGTACTTACAGAGTATTGAGATGTTTGAGATTTCTGAAAGTCTGAGGAGGAATGTCCCTTATCTTGTTGAACCGCAGATCTCTGTGGAACAAAACAAAACAAAAATACAACAGTTAGTTTCAAAACATATCAGTAAACACACAATATAATAATAGGTTACTTCTCATGTCTAACATGAGTTATAAATAGATCATTTAAATTCTTTACTAGTACCGTATCTAAAAGACAAAATCAACTTTTTATCGGTGACCTGGTGGTCTAGGGGTAAGGTGTCAGACTTCTGTGCTGGCGGCCGGGGTTCAATCCTCGGTACTCGGCACAGATTTATCTGATTACCAAACCCTTCCTTCACCTCTGACAAGACATCTTGTGAATGTGGGGAATGCCAGGCCTCCACCGTTCTACCATTACACATTAGCGTAAGTGCGTATAACCCGAATGGGTAGTAAGACGCGGTGCTAATAATAATAATAATAATAATAACTTTTTCTCCTCAAATTCTAATGAATTCGTACGATTAACAACACAATATTTTATCGAAACAATTATTATTATTATTATACTGCTAAAATATAAAAATGAGTTCGTGTTTGTCTGTTACTCTTTCACGCAAAAAACCCCACAAAAAACAACCCATCAAAGCGATTGTGCTGAGATCTCGAATGGACACAACTCGGACGTCCGGCTAACATATGGTCTGATTAAAAATTTACGTCCCCCATTTTGTCTCAAGATGGTGGCTACAAAAAACTTATAACTTCTTGCCCTTTTTTATCTCAGCTTCTAGAAAGTGTTCACCATAGCCTTTTAACTGAATGACAGTTGTAAAAATGACATGTTTAGGTTTTGGGTTGCCAACACTTCTATAATATCACTGTTTTGTTATAAATGATAAGTTTTTTAAATACATGTTATATTTTAAATTTAAAATAACGTAAACTTAAGTTTTCTCACACTATTTCATTCCTTTTAATGATGTATTTATCCAATCCGAAACAATATTTTAAACATAGTTAGAAGTTCTTATTCTTAGTTTTGGAATGTTATCTATGAGTATAGTATTTAATATAGTGCATACATTAATACTTTTCAATAAAGGCATCGTATTTACTCAGAAAAGAGAAGAGACTTGTCCTTTTTATTATAAATTATTTTATGATTATTTTATAGTATTTCGAAATCTTTAACCGAATAAAATATTTTTATCAACTACGTGGATGCACCATTGTAAAGAAATGGTTAGCGTCATGATTAATCACATGGTTTAAGTTCATCGGTCACCATTTTGAAGCCCAAGTGAAAGATGTCAGCTGTTGCGTAAGGATAGATTAGGGGCTATTTCTAGTAACTTTTTGAGCTGCCATCCAAGTAAACTCGAGTTGTGAATGTACTCTACTTATAGGATTTTCATTGGAGCAGCTTTAAAAGTTGTCTAGATTTAGACTAAACATGACGACCATCTTCAAATAAAATGCGTGCTGTAAAGTAAAAAACAAAGTATCTAATGATCATTACTGATTATTAAAACCCCTATTAATAATAAAATAATAATTTAACTATTTATTGGTGCTTATGAAAATAATGTTTATACCCGTAATTGTTTATCGTTTTTGAATCAGTTCTATTCCACTTTAAAGGGGGTTAAATCTTGATAAACAAACCCATCTAACTAAATCAAAACCTAAAACAAAAACAAAACGTTTAATTCACGATTACTCCTCCAGCCAAAAAAACAACAAAAACAAAGTTACCACGCAACCTCGCAGACAGTTCATATTAATCTTTGTGACAACAATAGCCCTTATTACAACTGACAGCTACAAGTGAAACAAAAGAACACCGAAAAACGATTAATACTTAGGGAGTGACCCCTTCCCTCCACCCCACCCCCCAACAACCCGGTAGCATTCGCTTCTTGAATACAAGATATGATTACATTTCGTTGGCGTCGTATTAATAACGTCTTATAAAGAGTTTATCGTCCGGACGTTGGTAACCATATGACTGTCATTGATTTATGACGACCCC
>CABFVZ010000576.1:187016-198203 GCA_902151445.1 Timema monikensis | reverse complement strand
CCCCCCCCTACCTCCCCGCCCCGAGACTTACTTTACAATTGGGTGGAAAAAAGTGCCTCCATCTTGGGAGATTAACTGGCTAACAGTAAAACTAGCGTGCTATAATTCCGAATAAACATATTTAAGCTGGCCGCACACTGGCTCGGGGCGGATTGGAACGAATTGGTTTTCAAGAAGGGAATATTTTTACGGATGTCGATGGATTACTAAGTTATGCTCATGCGTTATCAGCACTGGACTATGCCGTCATCTACACTAGCGCTCAGTTTACACCTGTTGTTGTTCGTTTTCTGTTCCTGCTTATTAAAAAAAAAAGTCTTTGGACGAAGAAATAATCATTTGAGTTTAACAGTACCCTATAGCGTAATTTATAACATTGTTAACAAACAATGGTATGACTAGGTTAAAATGAAAATGCGTAGGAGGAAATCTCTGAGATCTTATGTTGCTTTTACTGTATGTCATGTACTAAAAGTATTTTTGAAGCCACTTCTTTGTCCTTTTCATCGGCAGCCATGCACACAACATTCACTGTTAGCTGCTCTTCACTGCTGTTATCACTCACTGTTCTTCACTGCTGATATCACTCACTGCCCTTCACCACTGATATCACTCGCCATCACCAAATCACTAAAATCGAGGTACCCTTCTTTCTGGTTGCTGTCTTCTGACTGACATGAATTGAATTCCGAACCAGTATTTGGACAAAACTCGTTTCCGGTCAGAGGGTTCTAATTCCGATCTGATCCAGTGTGTGGCAAGCCTTACACTTTCTCTATATGACCATCATTGATCATCGCATCGATGCACAGGATAGCGTCGAAACAATTAGACGATCAGTAACTTGAAAATTAACACTTTAAGCGAAAAGTAAATAATCACTGACTAAATAAAAGCAAACTACATACTACACTTCTTTATGTTTTGTCACTGAGGTGATCTCTACCGGACGTTGGACAAACCTCATCATGTTGTCTATCACTTTCCCCAGCACAGATCGTCTTTGTTTCCGACTCACCTTATATAACATACCAACAAATACAGCTAGGATAAGTTGAGGGTTACCTTATAATTAACCTTTCCTGCGCTGTGATAGGCAAGGCCATAAGTAACAAGGTATATTGCCCACCTCCTTTCCCCAATTTAGCATATTTTTTAGCACCAAGTCTTACATCCCGTTTGGGCTGTACGCACTTTTTCTTCTTCAAAACTATGCTAGCTGTAAACTATCCTTAAATTATGTATATTTGGAGAAATAGAGCTATACTCTTATCATGAAAAACTGTTTCCTAGATATATATATTTTGAACTCAATTTTAAAAGCCATTTTCAAAATATTTCAAATTTTCTAAAATTTGTCATAGGTAAATTTACCTTAAATTAATTTACTTTAGGGAAACCAACAAACATTATTTAATATCATGTAAATTATTCCTCGAACACCAATTTTGAACAAACTCATTTATGTTAAAATTTTTTAAGAAAAACAGCTTTTTTGAAAAATGATTATCAGTAAACTACTAATTAATAATTCTTTCAAAAAAAGATATATATATATATATATATATATAATATTAATTATAATGTAAAAAAACTAATCAGTTACCCATTGTGAATTAAACCACTAGATTAATTTCTTAAAATATTCCCATTTAAAAAATCAGTCTATCAGTATCCTCATTTTGAAGGCTAGGGTCAAAATAAATCAAAATTCCTGAGGTATTATCCTATACTATCTAAATATCAAGCTTGAACAAAATCTTTAAAACCATTTCAGATCTGTGGCCAGGGACACACAGACAAGGGCATACAGAATAATGAAAAATCCTGTTATTTGAGTTCAGACACAAAACGTAAAGATTCATAATAATCCTGAGGTAGACAATTCTCACACTTACAATAACTTACTTTATTTTGATATGAGAAAGCAGACTAAGAGAAAGTCGCAGTTAACGTAACGGAAAACGAACCGGTTAAGGCCGTTGGATCAACTCGCGATTGGTTTGTAAGCACTCTTAACCTAACTAACCACTCTGGATTTGAGCTCGATACACGAAGCCATCCAGTGAAGTGAGTTATGAGGTTTCTAAGTCGTTAGAAAGGAAGGGGGGCAATCGAGCTCTTGTTTTCAAAATAATAAGGAGCAATCAACATGTTTACCTATTCACCACATGTAGATGATTCATTTCAAATCAACTTTAATTAAAATCTTCTTCAAAGAATTGGGGATTCCTTAACTAAATTTAAGGTGTGAGTTTAAAAGGTTCTAAATTTGTTTATTGTGAGACGATCTAACTGATGTTTTGCTGATTAAAAACCGCCGAATAAATAAAGCATCAAATGGAGAATCAACATAAAACTAACCGCTTATTCTTTTAATGCGGCCAAAGTTTGTCTAGTAACACATTTAAGTTAAGGGACGAGAATAGTAAATGAAAAATTCCTAAATACCCATAAACCAAGAGGGCTTATAACGTACCTGGGTGTGGTTGTCTGGCAGTAGGAGAACAGAGAGGGGAAGAGGAAAATACTAATGATAATACAATGTGTTGTAGTAAATGACATCATTCTAGTCCTAAAGATCCATTCTAGCTCCTATACCACCTACCTTTTGTTTCTTGGACATTTAGCTCTTAATGATCAACAGAGATATGGGGATTTTTGTTCTTTTCAGAGGGAAAATGTCAACTTTTAAACTATGTTTACAAGTCTCTATATGTTTAGGGTCATACAAAATAGTTTTGTGTTTATTCCAGTATATAACAAACTCGTGTTCTGTTAAAAGTGTTGTCAATATTAACCTACAACATCTGATTGATGATATCTCGGCTACCTGGACAGTAGAAATGGGCGTTAAATCACTGCATGTGATTTTTTCACCGATACCATTATGATCACCGCTACTCCCAGTGACTCAATCTCAAAAGTATCGGTGATTGAGATATCAGAGATCGGAGATACTCCATACTCGCATCAAATGGCAACAGTTACTCGAGTTACGGAGCTATATCGTATTGCTTATTCTAGACACTCAAGTAAATACTCGCTTAGCGGCCCTTGTTATTCTTTTATTTTTTATTTTTTACCAGCTAATTTAAAATTGACCTTACTGACTAGCATGTGTTACGTGTTATTTCTATTTAAAACACTTGATCTCTTAGAGCTCATTTTTCAAAAACGGTATCAGATTACTACGTAAAAATGACTCTAATGGTTTAAATATTCCATTCACATGCATTTTCAATACAAAATATTTGTTGCTAAGAACAAAATCGAAAAGCTTGCTTGGTAAGCAAATCACATTTCGGATTCTTTTTAAAAGTAAGCTACGAAAAAAAATCATTTATTCTTTTTTTTTCAGTGATCCTATCCCAAAACTCGCTAATAATAAATTAAAATAAATAACAAAAAATAAAATCATCCTATAGTCTAATCTAAAGTTTATTTGCTTCTAATATATGTATAGTTTATCTACTATTAGATGTACGATATTTAAAATAAAATAACACTACAATAATATAATATATGACCTGCATTCCAAACAAAATTTTCTAAACCAATCGCCATTATATTAGGTTCATTTTTAATGTTAATTTAGGTTAATTAGGTTAATTTTTAATAAATTTTAACTGTAGTAAAACAAACGACTAATTAAATTACACAACTACAAGATATCATATTCTGAAAATTGAAAAATGACACCTGGACACGGGAATCGAACCCGGGACCTTTGGCTTGGCACGCCAATGCTATGCCATAGCTTTGGCTATTTTATTCTTAAATATGCAATGTCGTACAGTTATAATAATTGTACAAATGGCTGCAATAAGCCAACTACCGAGTCGAAGGTGGCTGCGTTATCTGATAGCTCGAGATCTTAATAAATCACACATATGTAGTTAATGATTTCCGCACGTACATCATAGACTCTGCCTTAAAATATGAGTGAAGAGTGAAGAATGACCTTGGGCACGGGACGAATCCTTGATATCTCAATGGTAAGAGCATTGGCATACTAGGCCAAAGGTCCCGGGTTCGATTCCCGTGTCCAGGTGTCATTTTTCAATTTTCAGAATATTATATCTAGATGGATTAATCCTCACTAAAATGCATAAATAATAGCTCTGGCTATTTGATTCTCAATTACAAGAGTTTCTGATAGTACGTCAGATAAGTTTTAATATTGGTATTCAAGTTTAACATAATGTTTGTTGGACCACTAGTTTTGCCCAAATTACATAACATTTCACTATAAAATATTAAATAACATTTTTTGCTTTCTCTTTTTATCAACTATATGAAACATCTTAAAACGCATACTTTTGTATTGACTGTACATTAGTCAGGCAACAGGAAACCCAGATGAAACCTGAAGATTAGGTAACTGTATGCTAATTGGCAATGTCAGTGCTGACAGGAAGAGTCTTTGTTAGGCCTTTAAGTATCGAATTCCATTGCAAGTCGCCAAACAACCGAGTAATTAGTTTTCCTTCCAACCGATACTCATGGGACTATTCGAGTAAATACTAAATACCCTGTACTCAATACTCAGAAATACTCGATACTCCATACTCACTTGTACTCGCCTACTCGGACAGCAGCTAAATACTAGCTTTGACCATGGTTGGAAAGTGAAAAAATATCAGTACATCAAAACACTGTGAATACAGGTCACAGTGAAATATCACTGGTATAAATCACTGATATTTTAAAATCACAATCATTGTATTCACTGATATCGTAAAATCACTGTTTGGCCCATCTCTACTGGACAGCCATATTAATTTTTAGACCATTATTTTTAATATTAAAATATTATTTGAAAAGTAGCACTATTTTCTATCACAAGCTTAAAAAATATAATTTTATCACGCTTTGTTTCCTACTACCCGTTCAAGCTATTTGCGTATTTACACAGATGGGGAAGAGGAAAACATCCTTAGTACATCTGTCCCCCGAAGACTAGACAGTATAAGATTGGCGTCTTTTCCCATGTGTCTCACGGTGCGAGATTTACAAAGTTAATATTGTCTATTAATTTAGACAAAGTACATTTTTTAAGTTAATACAAAATTTGGATGGATGTAGTCGACACGATCAGACAGGGATTTTAAGTATGTTGATACGATCAGACAGGGATTGTAAGTATGTTTCCACGATCAGACAAGGATTGTAAGAATGTTGACAAGATCAGACAGGGATTGTAAGAATGTCGACACGATCAAACAGGGATTGTAAGTATGTTGACACGATCATACAGGGATTGTAAGAATGTCAAGACGATCAGACTGGGATTGTAAGTATGGTGACACGATCAGGCAGGGATTGTAAGTATGTTGACACAATCAGACAGTGATTGTAAGTATGTTGACACAATCAGACAGGGATTTTAAACATTTTGACACGATCAGACAGTTATTGTTAGTATGTTGACACGATCATACAGTGATTGTAAGTATGTTGACACGATCAGACAGGGATTTTAAATATGTTTACACGATCAGACAGTGATTGTAAGTATGTTGACACGATCAGACAGGGATTGTAAGTATGTTGACACGATCAGACAGGGATTTTAAATATGTTGACACAATCAGACAGGAATTGTAAGTATGTTGACACGATCAGACATGGATTTTAAATATGTTGACACAATCAGACAGGAATTGTAAGTATGTTGACACGATCATACAGGGATTGTAAGAATGTTGACACGATCAGACAGGGATTGTAAGTAATCTCCGAGCGCACAGAAACACATAATGCTATTTCAAGCGGACGGTGACGCCTGCCCGGGAACGTCATAGAGTTTTAGTTACCTATCCAAGGTAATTAACGATGGAATCAGATGGTGCAGTAGCCAACGGGTATTTCCCCTTCTCTATTTCTCGTCTTGTTGACGGGGAATTAGGAACACGACTTTGCTTCATCGTGCAATCAACGATACCTGCTTAATTAGAGGCCATTCACACGGGACGGTTTTTCGCCGTGTGCAGCAACACCGTGCCATGTTGAGTTCCCTCCAATTTTCCACCTCCAGTTCTTCGTTCGGCTCCATTGTGCTGACATGGACCAAAGGAAGGCGTTGTCGTGTGTGTATTTGCTGTATCTGCAAAGGGAAAAACGTGAACGAAGACCACGGATGTGTTGGGTACATTCTTTGAACGTTCGTAGACTCAAAACATGTTCCATTTACTAAGCGAGGACGAAGCTACAGTTTGTAACTATCTTAGGATGTCATTCGACAAGTTATTGGCTCGGTTGACTGTAGCGCTGCAGCGAGAGAGTGAGAGATCCCAGTCCACCAATAGAAAGATTGCCAGTTACACTAAGGTAAGTTCAACAATAGAGTTGTGCTAATTAAAAAAATACTCTTAATTAAATAATTTAAATTAATTATTTGTATTGTTTATTAATAATTCAAATAATATACAAGTTTGATGGTAAATTAGTATAAACAATGGGCCCGACCGTGTTTGAACCACGATCTCCCAGTTACGAAAGTTACGCGTTAGACCACTCAGCCACTGAAGTGCGTACTAAAACTGTTAGTAATCATTAATAATAATATATAACATTAATTACTTGATTAGGCTAATACGAATAATTGTTATGTAAATAAACACGCTATTTTGTTTTAGACACATTTTTATTTAAGTAGTAGTTTCATGGAAATGTTACGAAAAAAAAATAAACACAGTAAAAGTTATTAATTATTTTAGTACGAGAAAAAAACTTAAATTTGTGGCATAGTCTGTCATTGAAAAAAAAAGTATTTGTGAACTACACAAAGATCCCACCCGAACATGAACACTTATGTTTCACAATCCCCTACAGATGTAGTTTTTACTATAGTTATCCCTAGTACTCATTTGTATGAGTTATGACCGGCGTATTTGACCATGGAGATTCTAGTTAAATGTAGCTAGAACTTCCACTGTCAAAATTACATCTTAATCCCATTTTTAATGGCTGATTGTCAGTATTTGTATTTCCAGAGATGCTGACGACTCCATGTTTTGTGGCACAGAGTTATTATTTGGTCTATGGAGTGCATATTGTCTACTGCTGGTGGTGTGGCCTTTTCTTCTTGTCGTCCAATGTCTCGAATTGTGGATTCATTTCAGCACAAACTTCCCTCCAGGCTGATGATGACTCAGTCTGAGGTTTGTACTCCTCTAAGCTTATGTCTCAAAACACAGGACGCAATTCCACTTGTCCAATGAATGCCTCAACGTCGATTTCGAAAGTTCCTGAAACCATATCGTCTACTCAATACAACGAACAACGCGAAACTGAAGGTGGACCGACGGCGAAATACCGTGGCGCGTGAAGAGGTGCATTGGACACAATGTATCTTGACTATTCTCGCCGCACCGTTACGTGTGAAAGCTCTCATTTGAGCCAATGCAACTCGATACACGGCGTTGTCCCATCCACGGCGACGGCGGAAAACCGTCTCGTGTGAAAGGCCTCTTAGCAGTAGAGAATTTAAAACAGATTAATTAATACCGGGATATCTATTTAAAGTAACGGTACAAATAAAAGCCCTTTTCTACAGTTCATTTATATATGAAGGAGCTCTTAGAAAATACAAACATATTTTTTTATGGTCAACATTAATAATATTTTGCTATTTTATTATTGTTATTTTATAGATACCTATTGATACCAAGATATTTAACGTGTACTTTCTGAACCAACTTATTATATGAGCACACGACTTTAAGCTAACTTAAAGCTGGAGACCCGCTTCATTAGCCAAATGGCCTGAAAGTCGTCACTCCCGTGTTAGATTGGTCTGCTAATGATAACGGGGAGATCGGGGTTTGGATCCCAGTCGGGTCTACTAAGGGTGTTTTTTTTCCTAAATAATTTCCCAATCTCCTTCCACGCAAATGTGAGTAGATTACCTCCAAAACTTTTCCTTCCTCATCCCTACCCAATTATATTATTATTATTATTATTATTATTATTAGCACCGCGTCTTACTACCCGTTCGGGTTATACGCACTTACGCTAATGTGTAATGGTAGGGTGATTGTGAGATGAAATGAAGGACCTACAGTTTAACGTGGAATCCGAACCACGGTGGTGACCTGGCATTCCACACATTCACAAGCCCAATTATAGTAATAAAAAAAACAAAAAAAAAACAAGAAGAGACACAACATCCAGCCCCCCGGCCATTAATTGATCACTATGAAAGGAAGAAACCCACATTTCGCCAATGATACATTTTCTTGGCCTTGGTCTTGATTAACTAAGTAAGTAGACACGTTAGTGACTGAGCTAAGGTGTCGGATGATAATGATACTATATGTCAAAAATTCCACCTTCAGCTCATATGACTTGACGTATGAATATGTGAAAGTAGATATAGTAACTTATCTGTCAGACAAGGAAGGCCCTTCCTATGGAGATTTAATTGTGTATATTTCAAATGGGGATGTATTTTTCGTGGATGCAGGCCTGATCAAATAGTGTTCTACCGAGCGTTGGGAACATGGGAAATACCAGCCACGTCATGCCACTGTACTTCACCTACCACCCCCCTCTCAGTTTGACACAGGAAATGTCGTCCGTCATCCCACCAGAACTCCAGACACCCCAGAAGAGAAAATGGGGGAGGGAATAGCTCCAAGTCTAAATACGTATAATTCATGGCCGTCGCGTAACCTCACCCAGGGAGGAAGACCCCTCTAATTTATGAACCTCCTGCTCTGATCAGAGAATATACGGGGGAGGGAGGGACCGGCTAAATATATCGCGTCTTTCATCGGGATTCTAGGAGAGAAAGAGGGGGAAAGGAGGGTAGCAATGGGCACTTTCTAAGCACGTGCCTTTATCATTCCCCGCGGTCTGTAGCCATAGCCCCGACAGAACTCCTCCAACGTTCGACCCTCAACAACCCACTCCCCTCACCAAGCTAAAACCAGGTTCCAGCAAGACCTCCTGAAGTAGAGGGCCCTCTGACCACCGAGTTACGGGAACAGGAAGAAGAGGGTAAAACAAAAGTTGATATTTTTCAATAGCAATAAAACATTTAGGTCTCCGGATGGGTTTTTTTCTCACTCTTTTTAAGTGGTATACTACTTCCCTTCAAGTAAATGCGTGTACATTTATTCTAAATTATACAGTCTGCATCCCCATATCATTAGAGTAAGTATGCGGGTTGCCCGGACGGGTATCAAGGCGCAATACACTTTAAAAAAATAAAGAACAGATGTGATTGTGAAAGTTTGAGTAAGACATGCAAGAGGGATTGCACTGAGATTTGCCTGAACAGAGTATGGTGAAACAGCCCCTCTCCCTCCAAGGTCAATCGTAAAGGAATGAGCTCCTAGCCGCTAAGATCAAAGTCAGACACACTATCCTTGTTTGTTTGCTGTCCAATCAATTATTGTATGTGATGAATGATGAGATATTCAAACACTCCTTCTGCAGACCAAATAAATCCCCCGGGGAGGGTACACTACGACCCAACAACATGTCCCCACGAGGGAACGAGAGGTAATGTGGCGAGAAATATCTTGAACCCACTTCCCACCCCTCTTTTCCTCTTCATTTTGATTTGATTGTGGACAGAGGAGATGGAATATCAAGCAACCTCTCTCTCTCTCTCACTGCCTACCTCCACCATCTGGATCTCACTCCACTTCCCCTCCTCCACCAACTATGTGGGTTGTTCTAGAGTCCCTTCATCTCTCTATTTCACACCTCGCTGGACTCAGGTGGGAGGTCACGCACGCTATCCATCAAAATGCTGCTGAATACACTTCCGTCCATCCTTGGTTGACTCTGCCACGAAAACAGTTACGAGAGAGGACCTTAAGTCGCTAGAAAAAGTCAAATAAAAATTTCTGAAAACCCAAAAACCAACGTTTACAACGTCCGGCAGTAGGAGAACGAACAGAGGAAGAGGAAAATACAAATGACAATACAATGTGTTGTATTAAATGCCATAATTCTCTCCACAAAGATCCATTCTACGCTCTTATACCAGTTACCTTTCGTTTACCGGACATGATCAACAGAAATATGTGGGATTTTTGTAATTTTCAGAGGGAAAATTTCAACTTTTAAACTAAGTTTACAAGTCTATATGTGACTAGAGTCGTATAAAATAGCTTAGTGTTTATTCCAGTAAACAACAAACTCGGATGATATAAAGGGTTTTGTCAATATTTAACCTAAGCACAAGGGTTCTTTTATTCCCTTATTCTTACCAAATTAGTGTAATATATAATATTGCGGGTCTGGGCTACATCGCTTCTAGCCCAGTTTGTGTAAAGATTAGGCCGTACTAATGTACCGTTACCCGGGGAACGCCCGAATGTACTAATAGAACATCCTTTCCGTGGAGGCTCTTTCAATGTCCCGATGAGATGAGGTGATGGTGATAGTATGAGGGTGTGAAACCAGTGTAAACTCTTAAACCCAACTTGTGACCGTTGGGATAGTTCCAATTTCAGGGAAAATACGCAAGGTACCAGTCGGGAATTGAACTCAAGACCCCTAGTCTCGTAACCAGGTGCACTGACTACTAAACCACAGGGCCGGTTACTACATTAGTGTAAATATGGGGTATCATAAAACAGGCTAAAAAGACGCGATACCTGAAAAATAAAATAAAACAGATAAGTGTCAACTGTCCCTCCTACAGCCCTTACAGACACTAAATATATTTGAAACAAAGTTGTGGTCGGGTACAGGAGCCACATATTAAAGAGCAGGTCAAGTGTGTATCGGGAGCACATTAGTGAGTGTCTGGATGTGTATACACGTGTGTAAAACTTCAATTTATGACCGTTTTATTTTTATGATCCTCTTCCCCCCCTCCCTTTCCCAAAACATAAAAAAACCCGGATGGCAAACACTAACTTCTCATGCCGCGCACTAATAAATTCACAATACCTCCTCGGGCACATACAAGCGACCGCCACGTGAGGAAAACTTCCGTTCATAAGTTCCCAAAATCCTGTTCCGACTCGCCGATTTTTCTTTTTCTCTCCTCGTCTACTCTTCCCCTCCCACCTTTCTTCGAGGGAAAATAAAATCCTCCCTCTTACAGTTTCTCTCGCGTTGCCTCTTTCGCTTTATCGCATTTATCGCACCAGACATCCCTTTTCTGCTCGAACTTGCTTTTAGTTTAATGTACCTTTGGCTTTTTTTTTGGGGGGGGGG
>CABFVZ010000576.1:140928-169929 GCA_902151445.1 Timema monikensis | reverse complement strand
AGGAAAGGTGGAGGGAAAGAGGAGCTTAGGAAGGAGGAGGATTCAAATATGGGATAACTTGAAGAGAAGAAGAAAATTCTGGGAGCTGAAGGAGGAGGCAAAGGACAGGGCGAGGTGGTGGTCTAAGTTCACTCTTATTATTAGATGTTCTGTCTTAAGACAGGTTCAATCCTTTTGTCAGTGAACTTATACCGCCGATGCGTCCTGTCCTCTGCCTTCTCCTTCCAGAATTTTCTTCTTTCCTTCAAGTCACCCAACATTTGAACCCTTCTCCTTCCTAAACTACTCTTTCCCTCAACCTTTCCTTCTATGAGGTCATACAGGAGATAGTTCCTCCTAAGGTTGGGTCCGAAACAGTTTGCTTTATACTGAAGAATCACGTCCAAAATGGTTATCTTCTCACTCACTCTTCTTATGACGTGTTCATTCATTATCCTGTCTATCCATAGGATCTTCTCAAATATTCACCAGCACAACTGACTGACAAAAGGAATGGACCTGTCGCAAGACAGAACACCTAATAATAATTTAGATTATATATATCAACGTGACATGACTTAACGAATGAACACGTGAAAGTAGATATAGATAGAACTTTCCTAGCTGTCAGTTAAGGCCCTTCCTTTAAAAATTGGACTGTAGTACAATACAAAATGAGAAGGCTATCTGGTATGAAAATGCACCAGCCAGATAAGTGTGGCGAGACATTTTTATGTTTTAGAAAATCTTCCATGGAAAAAAAAAATCTTTAACAAATTAAAATATAACGTATGTAACCGAGATATCCCAAGTTTTAAATTTTTACACTTCAGTTTAATTCCTCTTAAGGGATGTCAACACCAGAAACATGATCAAATCTACGTTGTGAGTGAAAAAAAAAACTAGACTAGACGAGCCTGACGCTTAGTCCACGTATCCACCGATGCAAGCTATCGATTTTAATTAGCCTTTATTCCAGAGTGTAACAATGGCAAGCGTGAAGGCCTTGGAAAAGAGGTGGGTGATTAAGGGGGTGCTGGGGGGGCGAGGGAGAAGTTAAAGGCCACTTCGCTATATAAAAAAAGAGGTTGAGAGATGGCGCCCTTACAATGGGACGCCACCGGAATCAGAGATGCAACTTTGGGGATCCCCGAGGACCTCTTAATAGAAGCTTCAAGGTCAGGTACGTTGTGGCGCCATTCCGATAAAGGTGAGAAGGAGGAAGAAGGTGTTTAATGGTACCTCGTCCTAATAAATCGCCATGGTACATCTGTTCGTTCCCTCAGCACAATACTTTATTCTTAAAGCTTAGTATAAACAATGTTTTCTTGCAATTGCCCCTAAACAAATGCCCGCAAACAAAATCACTACGCAAGTGTACTTGTGTTTGCAAGAACTGCAAATACATTTTTTATGGGTACTTTTATGTTGGCTGCAAAGTGGCCACACTTTCACAACCGGAGTTAAAGTTAGGCCCTACTTTAAAAAATCAGGATATTTTTTTTCTAAGAAAACAGGAAATTATTCTATAATTTTATCCTGAGGTTTGAGTACCCCCCATCCCATGTAAAATTCCTCACGATTCGGGTATTACCACCGGAACATTAAGCTCTTTTACCGAAAAAACCAGTGAATTCAAGTACCCTTCAAGTCATTTTCATGAAAAAAAATGAGAGTTGCCATTTTGTTTGTGATGTTAAACAGTGCCCAGTTACAAAATCCAATCAAAAGAGTCGATTTTGAGAAAATTGATTTTCTTATATATATTTTTGCCCATAAGTAAACTACTCTTAATTTTAGGTTTGGAGTTCTAATTCCCAAAACTCCTCTAGGGAAACTTTGAAAACCCTAAATACCAAGTTTTAACCTGATCGGTAAAATAGTTTCGGTTCTAGTCCTAGATACAGACAGACAGACAGACGGCATTGCGAAAACAACTTTTTCTGTTTCAGGGGGTCATGAAATGTCGACATTTATTAAAATCTCTGATTTCTGTGACGATCACAATACTACTCGCTCCGAGATATCGAGTGAAAGTGGCAAGAACTCCGTCACCAAGGAGAAGTCTTGACACGACTGGACATGAGTTCTGCCCTCCATGTTATCCACAGTGGCGCGATTAGGGTCAAATATTTGTCAGTGTGGACTAAGATTATATATTTCCCTTAGAGCAACGATAACCTTGGATAAGGAATATGGAGATGAAAGGTGATTGGCTCTGAATGTAGAGAGATTAACAATTAACCACCCACTTCGGTAATTGACAGGTCTACTAAGGAGTGTCATAAGGGCCACGTTGAAAATAAAAAATACTGAGGGGGCTACATTTAGGAGAATGCAATATCGTTACCATATAATTTTTTGTTAAACTCAATTTTAAAATCTACAAAACGAGAAAACGAAAATTGAACAAAGAAAATTTGTTCTTCAAGAATGTGTGTATTAGGTTTTCGATCACGTTATATATTTAATCATGTTAAATGTGAGGCCGAATGACGTAATATCTCAAGTGTTTGTTACTTTTCGAAAGAGAAAAATAACTGTTGACACACTTCATGTGCTGACAAACCATCGCACGTATTTTGTAAACAAATTTAACAACTTTTTGGGAATAGAGACTGAGTGTACTGAGGTTTTTGTTTCCTAAATGGTTTCCCCACACTTGCTCCACGCAAATGTGGGTGCACTTCCTATAATTCAATCTTCTTCACCTGTAGCCTATTAGCGTAATTAGTACATAAGCGTACATCTCGGACGGGTAGTAAGACACAGTGCTAAAAAAAAAATCACTGAATAGACGAGCAAATACTGTCAGAGTTGTGAGAGCAAGCGTTTCCACACCCCTGAATTTCTTCTTACACGTTCTTTATGACAACTTTGAGAAATAACACGTTTTCAAATGAACGTTTAAAACTTACCTTTTGACAAATTGAGTAAGTTATGACAGTTTCGAGGGAGCACTTAAAATAGCCTCAAGACCATTACGTGTATAAAAAACATTCTTTCTCGAGTTTGGAAATATATTCATACTCCTTCCAGCTGTAGGAATATCCAAGAACGAAGGATGCTGTTATCTCAATAGAAATGAGGGATAGAAAAGTTTACTTTTTATTTTTCAGGGAAATTTTTCAACTATTTGAATGCAATCAAGATGTTTTAAAGTTTACACTTAAGTTTTTTTATCACCACGTTTTACTACTTATTATCACCACGTTTTACTAGACCTACTTATTATTATTATTATTATTATTATTATTATTATTATTATTAGCACCGCGTTTTACTACCCGTCCGAGCTATACGCACTTACGCTAAAGTGTGATGATAGGGTGATTGTGAGATGAAATGGAGGACCTACAGTTTAACGTGGAATCCGAACCACGGTGGAGGCCTGGCATTCCTCACGTTCACAAGTTGTGATTAATACACGTCTTGTCAGAGGTCAAAGAAGGGTTTGGTAATAAGATAAATCTGTGCCGGGACCAATAATTGAACCCCAGACACCAGCACAGAAGTCCAACACCTTACCCCTAGACCACCAGGTTAACATACTACTTGTTCAGGTAGTTTTTATTCTATGCACTTTATAAAATAATAGAACTGGAATAGATGTATGTGTTGAACTGTAAATTAATGAATAAATTACTGGATGTAGTTTGGTTGTGAACTACTAACTGACACAACTTCAGGATGTAGGATGTAGTTCGGTTACGAACTACTGAACGACACAACTACAGGATGTAGTTCGGTTGCGAACTACTGAACGACACTCCTACAGGCTGAAATTGTGGCTCATGAACGATTAGCCTACAAGCTGTAGTTGGCAAAGTAGTTGAATATTAAACTGGAGAAATGAACTACTCATTCCAGTGAAATGAATCATTGAACTAGTACTAAGAGTGAACATTTCTACACTCATCTCCATGTTATAGTAACTTATGAGAGAAACATGATTTTTTTTGTCACCTTATTTCTGTAACCAAGATTGACCGAAGAATCACGATTGCTTACTGTCACTTCGAACTATACCAGTCTGATAAGATGAACTATTTCACCAGATCTGTCAGAAAAATATTTGTTAATTTTCTGACTTTGCCTGCCGCATTAGAACCGTTGATTTTCCACTGCTGCTTTAGTTCTCTAAAAATTATCCCTGTCAAATCAAATTCCCTGACTTGCCCGGATTTCTCTTGTTTTCCAGTAGCGTACCAGCCCTACTGCAATGTTACCCATAGTAAATCACCAGCCCTCTTGGCAATTTAACCCCTGGTTAATCACCAGCCCTCCTGACAATGTCACCCTTAGTAAATCACCAGCCCTCCTGGCAATGTCACCCCTGGTAAATCACCAGCCCCCTGGCAATGTCGCCCCTGGTAAATCACCAGCCATGCAGGCAATGTCACCTTTGGTAAATCACCAGCCCTCCTGGCAATGTCGCCCCTGGTAAATCACCAGCCATGCAGGCAATGTCACCTTTGGTAAATCACCAGTCCTCCTGGCAATGTCCCCCCTGGTAAATCACCAGCCATGCAGACAATGTCACCTTTGGTAAATCACCAGCCCTCTTGTCAATGTCACCCCTGGTAAATCACCAGCCCTCCTGGCTCTGTCGCCCCTAATAAATAACAGGGTCGCTCATGACCAGAGCTACCCAAGTGGTATTGTCGCCGCCTCCTTCAGGGACGATGTTATACAGCCCCGGACGTGGTTGATTACATCTGGGACAGCCATGACGTGAGTACTTGCGACACTAGGGAGACCGACTGCAGGTATTGGGGTGCTTGGTTCGTGTCTAGTTGGTGAGGGGGGTGGGGAGGGCAGAGTGGTCAGGAAGGGCGTTATTGTTGAACATGATAGTGAAGTATTGACTTATCTGGTCTACAGCTAGCCCCACGTTAGTGACACATCCAACCACCAAGCACTGTAGTCGATACGTG
This sequence comes from Timema monikensis, assembly GCA_902151445.1. Lineage (NCBI taxonomy): Eukaryota > Metazoa > Arthropoda > Insecta > Phasmatodea > Timematidae > Timema > Timema monikensis. The sequence continues at coordinate 165,013 of CABFVZ010000576.1, read as the reverse complement.
AGTGTAAGAAGAGAACTGGAATCTCTGTTGTTGCTTTATTGTGACTCATTTGATAACGTTTCTGCTGTTAATGTCCTTGAGATAAATTAAAGTGAGGTGAATAACTTTAAAGCTTAGGATATCGTAATTGCAATAATTTTATTTAAATTAAATAAGTTGTTTACAAATATTTTCGCCCTCTCCCCCTTAAAAAAAAAAGGAAAGAAAAATGTCTGGAAAAATCTCCAAACATCCTTAGGATGTCACTTTATGGAGTATGTTTCTAGATACACTTCCTAAAAGGTCACACTTCCTTATTATCCTACAAGCAACCGACATTCTAGCCCGTTTCACCCCACAGATAACACCTAACCTAGGTAGGTAATACAGCTCGAACCAGACGTCTTAAGAGCCCGTCTCACCCTACAGATAACACCTAACTTAGGTAGGTAATACAGCTCGAACCAGACGTCTTAAGAGCCCGTCTCACCCCACAGATAACACCTAACCTAGGTAAATAATACAGCTTGAACCAGATGTTTGTGATGCACTTTATGTATTCTACTTTAGAAAACAATGGAATTTGCTCCATAAAACAGATACATCATATTATAAAAGATACAACCAAAGTAAAAAAATAAAAAAATAAAGATGAAAAAACTACTAAACTTAATCTAATTTTGATATTGTAGTGTGGAGAATTAAGAAAATCATCAATTATACGTTTTCTGGTTGGTATTCCTGTTAATCCGCTCAATGCGTTAAAAAAATGTTAAGTTCGGATCAATGGTAAAACTTGGCAAATGCTAATTATTTTGATTAAAGTATATTATCTATGTCTTCAGAAAGACATTTTGGTTTTCATTTTAAAAGTAATAAAAAGCCTGTCTTAGATTATCTTGACGTTAGCATCCGAAGAAAGTTTTGCGAGGTGGTTGCTAGTTTTACAATGCTAATATTTTAATATAATCCCCCAGTCAGGGTATGATCACAAACTTTATTGCTTAATTTAACGAGAAAGAATTTTTTTTTGTTTTAATATTAGCATAGATAATTTTTTATTCAGGTGGCCTTGATGATGTACCTAACACGTAACAATGAGGTGGATTCACGCTTGACTTTCGCTCACGTTAATGAAGAGAGGCTTAACTCCTGTTGAGACTTGTGGGTTTTTACAGTATGAACCAAGGTAGTTATTACTATTTTTTAAGTATGGAAGGAAGGGAAACCGAGCCTAACGTCAGTATTTTAAAAGTTTTTATAGCAAAAACTTTTTTTTATCAGCGCATACTACTACCCGTTTGGGTTATACCCTTATATACTAATTACGATAGTGGTTTTAAGGATGAGGAAGGTTATATTTAGAGGAAGTGTATCTGAATTTGCGTAAAGGAAGAGTGGAAAACAAACCTCAGTACACCCTACCGAGATTCGAACCTCGATCTCCCCGTCATCGGCAGTCCAGTCTACTGCGAGAGTGATACTTTAGACCATGTGGCCACCGAAATGGGTAAGTGAGGTTGATGTTTGAAATTTTTACTACTCTTTGTTCACCAAAGCTCGATTCCCAAAAAGTTTTTTAATTTGTGTACCAGATCCGTGCAATGGTTAGTGAGCACATGAAGTGTGTCAACAGTTAAAATTATTAAGTAGACACACATGCTACCGACTGAGCTAAGGTATCCAAAGATATCAATGTCAACAGTTCTAGAACATCTGTGATGAGCTTAGCGTCAAATTAATTATAAACTTTTTAAAATTAAGAGAAAATGTTATCGTCAAATTTCGCCATGTTTAAGGCGGATATTCAAGAATTGATATCACCATGTGAAGAAAATTAAACTCTATGTTTGTACTGGAGTAATATTTTATTTAGTTTTCTAAGAAAATGTCATTATAATAATTGTAAATATGGACCTTAAGACACTAGAATAGTCGAGTAGAAATTCCTAAACTCCAGAAAGCAAGGGGGCTTATAACGTTCCGGGGTGGAGCTGCCAGTCAGTAGGAGAACAAACTGGGTAGGAGGAAAATACAAATGACAATACAATGTGTTGTATTAAATGACATCATTCTATTCCCAAAGATCCATTCTACGCTCCTAAACCAGTTACCTTTCGTTTCCCGGACATTTAATTCTCAATGATCAACAGAAATATGTGGATTTTTATACTTCTCAATGTGAAAAATGTCAACTTCTAAACTATGCTCACAAGTATTTGTATGTATAGGAACATAGTTTTGTGTTCATTCCATTAAACAACAAATTCATGTACTGTTAAAAGCCAGCCACCTTAACCTTCCACCCCCACCTTAAAACTTTTTACAATCTTGTCTCCTTCGTTGGGGGTTTAAAATAGGTTCAAGGTTTCTGGATTAAAATTTATTGCTAAAAAAACACTCAACAGATTTTTTTTATTTGTGGTATGTAACGTGCACGTTATACACCCACATATTAAATCAGCACACGACTTACGAACTAACTTAAACGAGTACAACATGCCTAATACCACACACCCAGTCTTGGCACACAAACATCTCATAATTACCTGCACTGTTGCTCTAATGGCTTAAGACGTTGGTCTCGCAATATACTGGATTTCTTGTGGTGGGGAGATCAAGGTTCGAATCTCAGCCGTGGATATTGAAAGTGTTTTTCCCCTGAATGATTTCCCAGGCCAAGTATCGATACGCGAGAGAAAACAAAATGTATCTCCCTGGAAGATTACCTGACTCACCCGGAGTTACCTTTGTTTCTCGTAACCACTGTTATATTTCTTTATTCATATGAATAGTTCAGAGTTTAATTTCATAAAAAAAAAAAAGCACCCAGGGTTATTAAAACGCAAGAGAGTAGGGCTATTTTATTTTTTCAGTAAATTTCTACCCCTCTCTTGGCTTAATGATTTTTGTTGTGTTTTTTATGTAAAAAAGATGTGAGCATGTGAGTAAGGGATGCTGGTAGTTATCAAACAGGGGTAGGGGTGAAATGGTTCTGGCGGGAATGTAATAATGGGGCACGCTTTTATGTAGGGTTGGATTTATACGCCCTTTTATTTAAGGGAGACTATAGGCGATTATTTTACATACCCGCATTTTACTACTCTATATTTATTTTATAAAGATACCTCCTTTTTTTGGCTGGTTTGTGGTCTAGGGGCTAAGATGGGAGTGTAGGAAACACGATTTACGGTCAGTACTTTTACAGTACTTATATCAAAACTTTTTTTGGTTTTAATACAAATATATTCCTCCAGTATATATATAGAGAGAGCACCACGTCTGACTAACCGTTCGGGTGATATGCTTATGTACTAACTAAGCTTATGGTTTTAGGGAATAGGAAGGTTATATTAATAGGATGTGTACCCACATTTGCGTGGAGGGAGGGTTGAAAATCATTTGAAAAAACTCACTATACCTGACCGAGATTCAAACCCTGATCTCACAGTCATCGACAGTCTAGCCCACTGCGAGAGTAGCGCGTTAGACCACGCGGCCAATGAAGTGAGTTTCTCCAGTAGAAACCTAGAGTTTGATTTTCTTCACATAGTGCTATCAACAGTTGTTAATTATCTGTCAAGGGTGTCCTGGAATATAATGACAGCTTTTCCTGCTCATTTAGAAAGTTTCTCATCTAATGCTGCCATGCTCTTGACAGGTTTCAACAACTGTTGATATTACCCTATGGAGAAAATTAATCTCTATGTTTGTACTGGAGCAATATTTGATATATTTCTGCCAAAAAAAAACCCTGCAAAAACACTTATTTTTTATCGCGTCCCCTACAATCACATCACAACGGGACCTACCTAAATATCTATGATATTGACAATCATGTGTTGCGCTTAGGTTAAATATTGATAACACCTTTACACGAGTTTGTTGTTTAATGAAATGAACACAGAACTACAGTAGTCCCATAGCTTCTTTGGTGCTGACTAACAGCTGATGGCTTTAAAAAGCTACCAGACCAAATTATGTATCCCTACGCTTAACCATATGATCCGCAAAAAACATGTGTTTAGCAGCTGTCACTTCTGACAGTCAAAATTTAGGTATATACCTAAATGTTGGCTGTCAGCACCAAAGAAGCCATGGGGCTACTGTATGTTATATGCCCACCTACATACATATACTTGTAAACATAGTTTAAAAGTTGACATTTTCCCTCTGAAAAGTACAAAAATCCACATATTTCTGTTGATCACTAAGAGCTAAATGTCCGGGAAACGAAAGTTAACTGTTATAGGAGCATAGAACGGATCTCTGAGAATAGAATGATGTCATTTAATACAACACTTTGTATTGTAATTTCTATTTTCCTCATCCCCTGTTTGTTCTCCTACTGATAGACAGCTCCACCCAGGAACGCTATAAACACAATTGCTTTCTGGGTATTTAGGAATCTCTTATCGACTGATTATATATAATTAAAGTTTCTCTTCGGTTTATGTACCACCCGGTTTTCACACTAAAGGGTTCCCTACCCTCTCGCCATGTTATTGCATTTCACACTAAACTATTAACCATCAGTGGACGAATGGTCTAAGGCATCACTCTTGATATATATTGTATTGCCGATGACGGGGCAATCAAGGTTCGAATCTCGGTCGGGTGTACTAAGGGCTACTTTTCCAAAATGGTTTTTCATTCTACCTCCACGCAAATGAGAGTACATTGTATCTAAATATAACCTTTCTCACACCTAAAACCACTAGCGTAATTAGTAAATAAGCGTTTAGCCCAAATGATTAGTAAGACAGAGTGCTAAAAAAAGAACGTCTTGCTACCCATTCGGGTTGTACGCTTATGTGTGAATTACGATAGTGTACTAGGGGAGAGTAGGGTTGAATTTAAAGTAAATGTATCCGCAATTGCGTGTATTAAAAGTGGAAAACTATTTAAGAATCAACACCCTCAGTACACCCGACCGAGTGTCGAACCATGATCTCCCCGTCATCAGTAATACAGTCTATATCAAGAGTGACACCTTAGACCATTCGTCCACCGATCCGAATGGAAGTGACTACAAATTGTCACTACCGCGGGTAAAGGAGGAGAAAGGGGAGAGAGTTGTGGGTCATTAGGGATGACCTCACACACTCAGTGATCGACCCCTGCAGCTAATTGATCAGTTAAAATAACAGCCTGTGGTTGGGCCTCTGGTTCGAGGCCTGTGGCGAGCACACCCAGGAATAGTTCAGTCAAACTTGTGACGGGGCTGTAAGAAACTTTTACAAAATACAAACATATATTTTTTTTTTGCTTTCAACACTAATGACAGTTTACTATTTTATTAGGGTTTTATTCAAGGTATTGATAATATCTATCAAAAATAAAAGTTTCAGATCACACGCATGAAGAAATGAAGTAGTGAAGTACAACACACGGATTGAGAAATGAAGGACAACACACGGATGGAGAAATGAAGTAGAACACACGGATGGAGAAATGAAGTACAACACTCGGATGGAGAAATGAAGTACAACACATGGATTGAGAAATGAAGTAGAACACACGGATGGAGAAATGAAGTAGAACACACGGATGGAGAAATAAAGTAGAACACACGGATGGAGAAATAAAGTAGAACACACGGATGGAGAAATGAAGTAGAACACACGGATGGAGAAATGAAGTAGAACACACGGATGGAGAAATGAAGTAGAACACACGGATGGAGAAATGAAGTGGAACACACGGATGGAGAAATGAAGTAGAACACACGGATGGAGAAATGAAGCATAGCTAGTAAAAACCCACCTGGGCCATTGGTAACCATTTGGCGGTGTGATTGTCCATTATAGCTCTGAGCCCACAAATTCACAGGAGCGATGCAATCGGCTAAGAGTCTTCCATTTGTGATTTCTGAATTTCTAAACCTCGACACGACGGACTTGATAAGTTCACGTTGGTAACCTGGTGGTCTAGGGGTAAGGTGTCAGACTTCTGTGCTGGCGGCCGGGGTTCAATCCTCGGTCCCGGCACAAATTTATCTGATTACCAAACCCTTCCTTCACCTCTGACAAGACATCTTGTGAATGTGGGGAATGCCAGGCCTCCACCGTGGTTCGGATTCCACGTTAAACTGTAGGTCCTTCATTTCATCTCACAATCACCCTACCATTACACATTAGCGTAAGTGCGTATAACCCGAACGGGTAGTAAGACGCGGTGCTAATAATCTGCTTCACAGATAGATTTTAAAAACACTGAGGATCGAACCTGGGACCACTGGATGTGGCCAGGAACTCTGACCACTAGACCACAGAGGCTGTCTTGAGCCAAAAGCTGAGAAGAAGAAAAAATCGGAATGAGTAAGAAATACTCTTCACTGGCCTTGATGTGTTTTCACACTGAAACTTTCTAAGCCAGGGATTCCCAAACTTCTAAAACCACAGGAGATCGTTCACCAGGAAAAAATACGTGCTAGAGCAATAAGGTACTCACTCAGTCGGAAACATTAGCCTGATTTCAGGGACTTCCCCCTAAAACTGGGCACAAAACCAGTTGGGGACAGTGGTCTATTTTTGGAGATTGCACCCTAAAATCAGGTACACAATCAGTCGGGGACAGTATTTTAATTTCAGGGACTGCCCCCTAAAATCAGGTACACAATCAGTCGGGGATAGTATTTTAATTTCAGGGACTGCCCCCTAAAACTGGGCATAAAAATCATTTGGGGATATAAGTCTTAAAAATGGTCCATCTTAGCCTAAGATATGACAGAAACTTGACTCGATTGTTTCGATAGCGGGAACTACCGTGCTAACCACGCGCGCGTGCCCTTTGTGCCGTTGTTGTCTCGCGCACATGGGGAGCGAATCCTTCGTATATAGAGATATTATCTCCCTCCTCCTACGATCTGCCCGCCGGACAACCTCATATTTGCATGAGAGTTCCGTGACTCGATTCTAGGAGAAGTTAAGGAACTAGTCGTGATCAAACACACGGGCAGTAAGAACGTGTCAATGGGAGGTGGGGTGGGTGGGCCAGGGGTGGACAAAAAGGTTCCAAGCACCGTGGGACCACAAATCTGATGGCCAGTGGAGAAAGTATCAAACGCTGTCAGGCCACAAGGCTTAAAACACAATGGCTTGTGTCGTTTTCTGGAACTACTACTCTATTCTGTCTAGCTTATACTCGGTTTCACCCTTCACCCACAACCACCTTTTGCCATGTTAATAAAAGAGGGAAAGGTAACTACGAAACTTCCTATCTCAAGGTAAAGAGGAAAACTCGCTGCTAGTTCTCAAATATCTTAAAATGTTATTTTGTGAACCTATCAAACAATTACTGTATCTGTTAGGGAAAGGCTAAATCTAAAGCCATATTGCATCGTCAAGACTAGGCTCATAGCTTCACTAATATGATTTAAAATGTTGTTGAATATGAGCTAAAGTCACAATTTCATACATTTTTTCCTGTTAATAAAACTGGAAATATAGAACTGTTAAAGAAAAAGCGTCAGTCCACCCCTGTTCACAAGGATATCTCCCAGTCCACCCCTGTTCACAAGGATATCTCCCAGTCTACCCCTATCTACAAGGATATCTCCCAGTCTACCCCTGTCTACAAGGGTATCTCCCAGTCCACCCATGTCTACAAGGATATCTCCCAGTCCACCCCTGTCTACAAGAATATCTCCCAGTCCACCCCTGTCTACAAGAATATCTCCCAGTACACCCCTGTCTATAAGAATATATCCCAGTCCACCCCTGTCTACAAGAATATCTCCCAGTCCACCCCTCTCTATAAGAATATATCCCAGTCCACCCCTGTTCACAAGGATATCTCCCAGTCCACCCCTCTCTATAAGAATATATCCCAGTCCACCCCTGTTCACAAGGATATCTCCCAGTCCACCCCTGTCTACAAGAATATCTCCCAGTCCACCCCTGTTCACAAGGATATCTCCCAGTCCACCCCTGTCTACAAGAATATCTCCCAGCCCACCCCTGTCTACAAGAATATCTCCCAGCCCACCCCTGTCTACAAGGATATCTCCCAGTCCACCCCTGTCTACAAGAATATCTCCCAGTCCACCCCTGTTCACAAGGATATCTCCCAGTCCACCCCTGTCTACAAGAATATCTCCCAGCCCACCCCTGTCTACAAGGATATCTCTCTGTTCACCCCTGTCTACAGGAATATCTCCCAGTCCACCCCTCTCTATAAGAATATATCCCAGTCCACCCCTGTCTACAAGAATATCTCCCAGTCCACCCCTGTCTATAAGGATATCTCCCAGTCCACCCCTGTTCACAAGGATATCTCCCAGTCCACCCCTGTTCACAAGGATATCTCCCAGTACACACTAGGGTGAGGATAGAAGGGTGCGGGAGGGAGGCGTGATGCAGCCGAGAGAGAATAATGGGGTTTCGATGCCTCCAGGGGTCGACACAAGGATAGATGATGAACGGGGCGAGATATGAGGATGTGGTTACGATACCGAGCTAGTACCATTGTCTCACCACCGCGCACCCATTAGACCTACTAGAACAGGCATGTCAAACTGGTGGGCCTGATACACGATCCTGTGTGGGCTGCGGACACGATGAGCCAACATAACAATGCGTCCCTACTCTTCCTTTACACACGTCACGCGTAGAGATATAACAGTTGGGATTGTTGGTAATGATTTGTGGAAATATTACAAGTGAAGTTGAGGTTTGAAAGTCTTACTACTCTCTACTCGCTGGAGTCTAATTCCCACAAGATTTGTAAAATTATTGTACCAAATACGTGCAATGTTTGTCAGCTCACGAAGTGTGTGGACAGTTACTTTTTACTACAAAAAGGAACAAACACTCGAGAGAACATGTTTCTCAGACACTTATTTATCACCAATTATTAAGAAAGTGAATAAAACCCTAAAGCATATAAGATTGATGTGCAATTTTTTATTTTATTTTAATGTATGAAAAAAAAAAGTCTTGAAAAATGTATATAATCTTAATTTTGGCTTTGTAATTTGATGGGTTTTAAACAGTGACGTCTCGTGTATAGGCACTACGGAACTGCAGCACCCCCTATTTCCACTTGATATTATCGATAACATTTAATACAATGAGTCCTTTTTTCTTTAATTCTTTCTTTATTTTTGTAGTACAATATATATTCCTTAAGCTTAATGTCAGTACTTCAGTAGCCATCCCCCAGTTTATGAAAAAGATATAGAAATCTTTGTATGGAACTGTGCGCTTCACAGTGCCAGTAACGTGATGTTTGACTGTTGTGCCCATACGCACATAGGAGGGGAGGAAGGCGGGACTTTCAAGTAGAGAGAGCACTGTTGCTTTAGCAGTGCCGGCTCTTGCGTGATAGTGGAAGGAAGTTTTTTTTTTTACTCAGCGTGTGTTGTGATTAAAAACCGTGTATCATATTCTTGAATGTGATAAAGTGTAGAAGAGTGTAGAATTTGATTATTATTCTTCTTCCAGCTATTTTATTTTATTCATTTTTTATCGGTTCTTTTATTTAACAGAAAACTTTAACCATGGCCTTGCATCCCCAAGAAATAAGTTATGTGACTGTAAGTGAACTTCAACAGCTTAAGTTTTTACAGCTATCTCTTCATGAGAAAGTTACAGTTATGACAAGTGGTCGTTCAACACCTAATATTCTAATATTTCAGCCAGGCTAAAGCAACGACAAGAAATATATTCGTAGCTTTAATTCTGAATGTTACCAACGGAAAAGTTGTATTTGTGGCTGTGATGTAAAAAATGCACTGTTTTGCTTCCCGTGCTAGCAGCACCCGCACTAATTCTAGCTACGATCCGCCACTGATTTTAAAACTTAGTTTATTTTACACGAAGACAATTAATTAAAATTAGTTTAAAAATTACACCAGGACACGATAATCGAGCTTTGACCTAGCGTTCCAATGCTCTTACCAGAGAACCAGTCATGACAATGAGGTCATTCCTCACTTATAGTTAAAGGCAGGGACTGTGATGGACGTGTGGGAATCGTCAGCTCCATGTGAGCGACCAATAGTATCGCGAGCTATTATATAGGTTTACCACAGACATCTACGACCCAGGAGGGCAGCTATGGTTGGCACTTTTTTAATGCAGCTTCCTCAGTGTTTTCAATTTTTTGTTTTAGCACAACGTAATACTACCAGTTCAGATTATACGCTTAGTTACTAATTAATCTGATGATTTACGAGATTATGAAGGCTATATGTGTAGGAAGTGTACCCGCATTTGTGATGAGGAAGAATGGAAAAACATCTAGTATAAAAACCCTCTCAGTACACCAGTCCCGTCCTCAGGCCTGGTGCGAGAGTAGCGCGTTAGACCACGCTGACAACCAAGCAGATGACAGATATTCAAGTACCGTTGATATCATCGTGTGTAGAAAATGTGACACTAACGGATATATAAGAGCAATATTTTTTATATATTTTGACGAAAACATATTTTTTATTACAAAAACTTAACTGAACTCTTCCATCCCCACCTTAATTAAATAAGTTACCTTTAATAAAATATAATACGGTACCCCGCACGGATTTTCTCTCGCTTTTACCTTAAAACATGCATTTACTAATAACTAATAAAATTTGTGAAACGAAATAATTAATCTGTACATTGTTGTAGAAACACTACACCAAATATCATAAATGAAATAAATAATGCACACTGTTACTTACTCTATGGCTATAGGAACTAGGAAACTGTTACAGAAAAATGTCCACCAAAGAGCATAACAATTAAATTCATTTTCAAAGACCTGAATTAAAAAGTATATATATTTGCTTATAGCTAAGAAATTATTGGTTTTATAAAAATGTATTTTAAGTAAATGATGTTTATATTTAATAGTAGGCTACTATCATTTTTCAATGATAAGTTATTTCCTATCTTAAATAGTTGCGGAGAAATGATCTAAATTGGACAATTTCCCCCATGTAAATTACCCCCAAAGTCATTTTCATAAGAAAATAAGAGTCACCATCTTGTTTATAATGATAAACAGTGTCTAGATATTAAATTTAATCAAAATCGTTAGAGCGAATTTTGAGAGAATCTATTCTTTCTCTTTTTTGCCCTTCAGTAAACTACCCTTAAATTTAAGGTTGGATATCTAATTCCAAAAATCCCTCGGGAGGACCTTTGAAAACCCCAGATACCAAGCTATATCCCAATCGGTAAAATAGTTTAGGCTCTAGCCCGGGGTACAGACAGACGGACAAACAGACGGCACTGCGAAAACATTTTTTTTTTTGTTCCAGGGAATCATGAAACATCGTCATTTATCAAAATCTTGAGTTCTATTTTTTTACGATCACAATACTTTCTCTCCGAGGTGTCAAGAGAAAGTAAAACGTTAACTCTCCTCTTGTCAAAATCTTGTATTTTAACTTACCTGCTCTGCTATACTTTCATCGCTAATAAAGTGTCGCTACAAACTTTCGAGTGAAACCCCCCCTCACCCTTATTCCCCTCCACAAAGGCGTGCGGTTGTTAACAAAAGTTTCACGTCAACCTAAATTAGAATTGTCACTTTCCGTTCGTAAAAAAACACCTCAAGCTACATAAATAGTAAATGTGTAAATTCACGACGAGTACCCCTCAAAGGAACACCTCTACCCCTCCACCTCCCCTCCTTATTTGCATTGAAATTATTTCGAATTCTCTCTTACGTCAGTTTATCATCTGTCGACAGGTTTCGTGGAGAGGTATAAGCATGAAAAAAAATAAAAAATCGGCAAACACGCTTCAGTGGCCACATGGTCTAACGCGCCACTATCCAAATAGACTAGATTGTCAATGACGGGGAGATCAAGGTTTGAATCCCGGTCCAATTTACAGAGGATAAGGTTTTTCCTAAATAGTTTTCCACAGTCCCTTCAAGAAAATGTTGGCGTAGTTGGCTAACGCGCTAGTCGTGTTGAGCTCGACTGCTGAGGACGGGGACATCGAGGTTCGAATCTCGGTCGGGTGAACTGGGGGGTGTGGTGGTTCCTAAATGGTTTCCCACTCTCCCTCCACGCAAATGCGGGTTCACTTCCTCTAATTCAACTTTCCCAATTCCTAATCCATTAGCGTAATTAGTACTTAAAGCGTATAACCCGAACGGGTAGTAAGACGCGGTGCTAAATATTATATTATTATTATTCAAGAAAATGTGGATACACTTACTCTAAATACAATCTTCTTCTTCTTCCTTAAAACATTAACTTAATTAGTACATATACTTATAATCCGAACGGGTAGTAGGACGCGATGCTGGTATATATGTATATATAAGGTGGGCCGGAAACAAAGACGATCTGTGCTGAGGAAAGTGATGGACAATATACTGAGGTTTGTCTGACGTCCGGTGGAGCTCAACTTAGTGACATTATGTTCAAAAAGTGAACAATTGTTGTATGTAGTTTGCTTTTATTTAGCTAATAAATATATACTTTTCAATTAGAATGTTCATTTTCAAGTTACTGATCGTCTAATTGTTTCGACCTCACCCTGTATTTGCGAATAACCCGATCGTGAGGGATGTGATGAAAAAAACCAAAAGTTTGCTCATAAACATAATCACTTTTTATAATAAGTTTTTATTACAAATAAAAGTGGTGGGGGGGTTGTTGAAATTCTGCCAATCTTATTGGCTCTCGCGCTATTCTCTGGCACCGGAGCTGGTGCACGTTTCAAGATTATGATATTAATAACAGTATTTTTGTCTAAATAATACCATGGACTGGGATTATGGGCGTGTAGAGTACTTATAAACCACCAGGAAAATTATTACCCATCCGATGTTTTCTTCCTTTCAAGAGCAGGACTTCCTTTAAATGAAGGTCGTTTGTTTTAATACGATAAAGGATTCTGACCAACCATCTTCTTTTAATGCCAGCCTAGGAAATAATTTATTTTAATGTGATGTAGTAAGGCTACTTTTTTCATATAGGGCTTACATTTAAAAAATATCTTCCAAAAGACTGATTTATGTAACAAGTTCTTTTTTTATTCTTCTCCTTGACTCTAAAATGGGTGGGTTCCAAAAATACCTTTTTTTTCACTTTCTTTCACTGCGTCATAATTCAGAGATATCCCTTTTTAAAAAGTAATATGATTTGTGGTAAGGAGCAAAAAAAAATAATATATATATATAAATTGTCAAGGAACGAATGAGACGACTTAAATTGCTTGGTATTAAGACTCCTAGCAAGAAGTTAATGATTTGTGTGACGAATGTAAAAAAAGAAATACAAAAATAAAGATGAAAAGCTACAAGGAGATGAAGGGAAATTCAAGAGAGCGGAAAATAGGCTTTCAAATTCCTATTTTGACATGGCTCTTTAAAATAAGACGTCGGTACACTCAAAGGAAAATGTATGTACACTTTCGATACAGTAAAGTTTTACTTGTGATAAACACGTTCGCCGAAAAACAAACGCAGGACAAAAAACGGGGTCGCGTGAGCTCTAAACTACTCAGTAAACGACGTTGCCTGCCTGCTTGGTGTTCTCTAAGCTATTTTACGAAGCGGGTTGCATATTAACTCGAAGCACCTAAGCAGCCTTGTTTGCACGGCGATAGTAAATTGTGATAGTTGCTATCACTATACTCTCATCTTCTAAACACGCTATTATAATTTTGTGACGATGTTTGACTATTATTAGAATCATTTAATAATTTATGGTATTTGTTTCATCTTTAAAACTCGCAGAATAAAACGTACATCCATCAACATGGGAAATTTTTACTTGACCTAACGTGACGTCACAAGTAGGCATCGTTTTTGATTATAAGAATTCAGACTCATCGGCGCGAGCTTTTCTGCTAAAGTTCAAACTCATCCATACTTCATCCGCTCTGTTTAAGATCTTCGGCACGGGAGAACCAATCAAATCTCAGAACCAATAATCTCAAATCAATGCGCATGCGCTGTAGTGTTAGAAGCAAGCAAACAGCTTCGTTAGTTGTTGTGAGGAAGTTTGAAATAACCCGTTAATGTAAAGCGTGTGTGTTGATGTATCGGTTTGTTCCACGACACAGCGTTATAACTTGAAAACATCCATCGGACGAATGATCTAAAATATATGTTTATCGACTAGAAAATAAAATATATTTAGAATTAGCTGTTTTAAGAATGCGTTGCAATGCATAATGGGTCAATATACGGCGTGTGAATTACTGCTTCATATTTTTTGTGAACGTGTGGGCCGAGCTTTATTCTCACGTTCGCCTAAAATAGAGAACAGAATCTGCTTTAGTGTCGTAGCAGTTCCCACGATGGCAGCAACTTAAGGATGCTTTGCACAAGTGCTTTCTAGTTAACGAGTTTCTACAAATCATTTCACAACAATAGGCAAAACTGCCTGTTAGTATTTCGCTTTGTAGGCGCATGCGCAATGAGTGAGTCGGTTTTTCTTCCCGCCACTGTTAAAGCAAGAGGCGTATTGTGTTTGTCTCTTTTATTTGATCCAGGTCTTACTCGTGTACTTTATTAATTAGATGATAGTAACTAACTTAAGGTGGGGGTGGAAGGGAATATGTTAGCGAAAAATTGGCGCGCAGACGTTCAGCTCTAGCGCAATATTTAATTATACAATGGGTTATTTCAAAATATTGTTCACGCCAAAATAAATTTGAAATATTCCAAAAAGGGTTATTTTTCCTTAACAACCCTAAAGTTTGGGTTTTAATAAGAGAAATAAATGGTGAAAATATGACATTAGCTCATTTTAAACAACTTCTTAAGCAAATTTTGCGGAGCTACGAGACTGGGCTTGATAAAAAAAAGTTCTAGATTTTGACAGCGAATGATACTTCCTTTTGCTGACCAAGGCTGCCACCTTGAGGTGGTATAGTAGGGATTGGAAGTAAAGGGCAGTATTTTTTTGCGGTTTTTATAAAGCAAACATATTTTTGGACAATTTAGATTAAATATTTTCTTCAGTAGATACGTTTAGTTTAATGTTGTGCACACAGTAATATCAACAAGTCTCGAGTATCTGGTGTCAGCGCCGGGATTTTAATGACCTGTCACCTTGTGTTTGCTACATCACAAACAATGCTCATGGGTACATAAATTCTGTTTATATTTCCCTGGCTATGGAAACGTTTATTATAGGTCATTATTTTATGATTTTGGATTTTTTTAATAACTTTTTATTGGTTTGTGTAATTTATTGGCGTTTATGTTGAATACTTATGTTAAAAAAAATACTATCAATATTCTAAAAATTCATAAATACTCAACCATGCATGTTTAATCCTACAGTTGTCTGAATTAAGAAATAATTTAGTCAATAAACGTTGAATCCTCTTTGCTTGTTTGATTGTAAAATACATATATATACCTGATGAGATTGCAACTAGGCTGGAGAGGATTGTGTTGGGAGGGAGAAGCTATTACTTCTGAAACATACACTTGTAAATATTTTATTATATACAGCAGAATACAAGAGTTTAGTTGTTAAAGAATTTTCATTGCCAAAGTATTTTTTAGTTTATATTCGTGCGTGTTTGATTTACTCGTGTACGTTCATTAAAAGTTTTTTTTCACATTTTTAGGATTTTTTTTCTAAATTTTATGTAATTTCTTAGAATTATTAGTTTTTTTTAAATAATATTTGTCATTAAAGTCCAAGTCATTATCATTTGATGAGAAAATATTTAAATGAAAAGTAACAGTTCTCATCAAACTCCACAATGGCCGCGAGAGATAACAGATATTCAAAAACTATTTTCAATGTTATTTGAATAATTAAACTAAATGTATATACTGTTTGAGAAATATTTTATTTTATCTAAACATTCTTTGTCATAAAAAGTGTAAAAGTACTTAACTTTCATTCGCTTACACCCCCGCCTGAGTTTGTAGTTGAGCGCTACTGCGACAAAAAAAAATCTCGAAGCCTTTATTTGTTTCCACCCCTTTTTTAGGGGGTTGTTCCCCTTCAGCCCACTTACGTCAGCACGAGCACAAGGGATGAAGGTGAATGAGAATGTCAACAAAACAAGGACAGTGGACACTGCCCTCCTCCACATGGGCAGTAATACCAACTCCTCGACAAAAAGTTTCTCAAATCATTCCAAGGTGTCACTTGCCGTGTACAAGCCACTCAACTGTCGGACGGGTTCCCCGGGGAAATTACGAGAGGGGTGGGTACAGTCTCTTCCATGGAGCATTGAACATTTTAGTGATGAGGAGGGTACAGCCTCTTCCATGGAACACTGAACATAAGGGTGAGTACAGTCTCTTCCATGGAGCACTAGGTATTGAGGAGAGTACAGTTTCTTCCATGGAGCACTGAACATTAAAGAGAGTACAGTTTCTTCCATGGAACACTGGACATTGAGGAGGGTACAGTCTCTTCCATGGAACACTAGACATCGAGGAGGGTACAGTCTCTTCCATGGAACACTGGACATTGAGGAGGGTACAGTCTCTTCCATGGAACACTAGACATCGAGGAGGGTACAGTCTCTTCCATGGAACACTGGACATTGAGGAGGGTACATTCTCTTCCATGGAACACTGGACATTGAGGAGGGTACAGGCTCTTCCATGGAACACTGGACATTGAGAAGGGTACATTCTCTTCCATGGAACACTGGGCATTGAGGAGGGTACAGGCTCTTCCATGGAGCACTGGACATCGAGGAAGGTACAGTTTCTTCCATGGAACACTAGACATCGAGGAGGGTACAGTCTCTTCCATGGAGCACTGGACATCGAGGAAGGTACAGTTTCTTCCACGGAACACTGGACATTGAGTAGAGTAGTCTCTTCCATGGAACACTGGACATTGAGGAGGGTACAGTTTCTTCCATGTAACACTGGACATTGAGTAGAGTAGTCTCTTCCATGGAACACTGGACATTGAGGAGGGTACATTCTCTTCCATGGAACACTGGACATCGAGGAAGGTACAGTTTCTTCCATGGAACATCTAGACATCGAGGAGGGTACAGTCTCTTCCATGGAACACTGGACATTGAGGAGGGTACATTCTCTTCCATGGAACACTGGACATTGAGTAGAGTAGTCTCTTCCATGGAACACTAGACATCGAGGAGGGTACAGTCTCTTCCATGGAACACTGGACATTGAGTAGAGTAGTCTCTTCCCTGGAACACTGGACATTGAGGAGGGTACAGTCTCTTCCATGGAACACTAGACATCGAGGAGGGTACAGTCTCTTCCATGGAACACTGGACATTGAGTAGAACAGTCTCTTCCATGGAACACTGGACATTGAGGAGGGTACATTCTCTTCCATGGAACACTGGACATTGAGGAGGGTACAGGCTCTTCCATGGAACACTAGACATCGAGGAGGGTACAGTCTCTTCCATGGAACACTGGACATTGAGTAGAGTAGTCTCTTGCATGGAACACTGGACATTGAGGAGGGTACATTCTCTTCCATGGAACACTGGACATTGAGGAGGGTACAGGCTCTTCCATGGAGCACTGGACATCGAGGAAGGTACAGTTTCTTCCATGGAACACTATACATCGAGGAAGGTACAGTCTCTTCCACGAAACACTAGACATCGAGGAGGGTACAGTCTCTTCCATGGAGCACTGGACATCGAGGAAGGTACAGTTTCTTCCATGGAACACTAGACATCGAGGAAGGTACAGTCTCTTCCATGGAGCACTGGACATCAAGGAAGGTACAGTTTCTTCCATGGAACACTGGACACATTATGTAACAGGATTACAACGTCTTATTACATCTGCTACTTGTTCTATTTGAAGAGCTGCAGATAAACATTAGTGGTTTGTTCGCCTCTCTAGGTTTTGAGAACGTTATGTCATTTCCAAAGTAATCACCCAACATCAGTTTTAGTTCCTTATTACTGACTTTGATGTGTTCATTTTGTATATTAAACTTGTCTCGAATGTGACTGAGAATGTATGCATAACCTTTATTTAGTCCAGCTTTTATATCATGAGCTATGAAAGAAAAGGCTGCCTGATTTTCTGAAACTTGAGGTTTAATCTTGTTGTCTGATTGAAGTTTCCTTTGTATCTCAGTAAATACCCAGAAATACAAATGTCGTGACACAGTAGCTCGCCACCAAAAACGCTTGACACATCCTGCAGCTCACAAGTACGAGTGAAGACATCATCTTGCAGGTACAAAGTGGCTTTTTTAAACCCCTCAGCTCTTGGGTACTCACTTATTCTATACTTATCATGTATGCGATTATGTGATTTATGTTTATAACAAATACATAAACTGTCTCGATAAGTAACTCCTGCTTGAGGACTATTGTGGCGTACTCGTTTCCTTCCATATTTCCTAAGACTTTCCTCTACAGTCAGTTGAAAAGTGCTATCTTTATCTTCATTTTCTAAACTTTCTTTCTCATTATGAAGCTTTAAAAGGGACTTCTTATGACAGTATAGTTTGCAGCATGAATTATTAATATGGTAGAAATCACTGCTTCCTCAATTAATGTATTCAAACAGTTAGTAACACTGTCATTTCACACTTTTGCAGATGCCCTGATTTTTTCTCTACTATTTTCAGTACTTAACACACTATCATAACTTTTATTACATATAATGCGTGGTTTTTCATCTTGTTTAAAGCTTGTTACACTGTTTTTGACACTCTAGACAATTTTATCACATCCATCTTTTCATTTCGTTTCCACAACCTGCAACGTTTATAAAATTAAAATTAATACCTGGAAGTTTGACAATTTAAGCATAACTATCCAATATTTTGACCGAGAGCCCTTTCATTAGCTTCATAATGGTCAAATTAGCTAAAAGTGCAAGCTTCATAAAAATCTATCAAGTATGAACAGAGATATGAGCAGTTTTATGATCGAGCGGCCAACATCTTTGATGACGTCATATCCGGAGAATGTACCAGTTGGCGGATGTACTAAGACACCTACTAAGCATCCCTGAAAAGAACTCTCCCTACTCAACTTCTCCTACAGAACCATAGTCAGGGACAGGACTATAAGGGCGATACTAGCAAACACATTGGCGTGTTTTCCCGGTTGACCTGGTGTCAATGTTTACGACCACAGCGTTTTCATGGTTGACCTGGTACCGATGTTAACGAAATGTTTATGACCGAGACGATACCAGAGCTTGGTATGGTAACTCTTTTCTTGACCAGACTAAACAGTATGGTTACGACCAATTAGCCGAGAATTTATGCGCCAATTTCAAAACAGATTTAAACGAGTATTACTTCGTAGTCAATGGATTTTAAGTTTTTGTATAACAAAATAGACAGCAATTACTATCTAGAAATACATGGAATTTGGTAGGTACTTAAAACCGTTTAGTAACGGATAAAAGAGAGAGAGTACTATATGATCGAAGCCTATTTAATATTACATATGTACATTGTTTTCTTAAGGTTATTTTTGGGAAGATAGGTTTAGCTTGATATGTAAATATTAGGACTGGTTAAAATAAGCACCAATCTATCCAAGAATAAAATTAAATAGCTCATTTTCCGTCGATTTGCAGTACACGTAGTAGAATTACATAAATTCGCCTACCAGCTGTTAGATGTACTCCACCCCAACCGCCATTTTTGTTTAAGAAAAACCTTTCAAAATAGTTTTTCACGCTCCACCTTGGTCAGAACCACTTGGTCGGTAACACTCGATACCAGGACGTAACTAAGTCTATCGCGAAAACTCACCTAAATTCACTATCCAATGAGCTACAATAACAGCGATCTCAAAGGTGACCTGGCGGTCTAGGGGTAAGGTGTCGGACTTCTATGCTGCGGTCCGGGGTTCAATCCTCGGTCCCGGCACAGATTTATCTGATTACCAAACCCTTACTTCACCTCTGACAAGACGTGTATTAATCACAACTTGTGAATGTGTGTAATGCCAGGCCTCCACCGTGGTTCGGATTCCACGTTGAACTGTAGGTCCTCCATTTCATCTCACAATTACCCTACCATTACACATTAGCCTAAGTGCGTACAACTCGAACGGGTAGTAAGACACGGTAATAATAATAATAATAATAATAATAATAATAATAACAGCGATCTCTTTTCACACTCATGTATTGATTACAGCGTTTGGTGGTTGAATGTGTCACTAAAGTCGGGTCTGCTGTAGCCATGATATTATGTTAAGATTTTCCCCTTGGATTCAATCATATGACATCTTTTTTACCGGAAAATTCTCATCTCTAGTCCGTAGCACAGCTCGATCCTCCATGAAAAATAACCTGACGTGTGGTACACGGTGGGAAAAAGGGTAAGTCGTATTTTCCCCTCCGCTCCCCTTGTGAACCATTCCAATCCACCGGTCCGCGTCACTAACAAGCGTAATGATATTTTATGGACCGTAACACAAAGTATCGTACAATTCCGCCGTGTAACGCTGGAGGGAGAGTGGGGAACGAGGCCCAGCACGCATGCGCCTGTAAACCAGAAGCGATTGCCCCACCCGGACACTTTCTACCTCGACCGCCGGGCAGGACTTCTACTTTAAAGATATGTTGTTTTTCTTAGCATTTCCGGGCACAGCAGTTCTAAACTCACTGTTAGAAGCCCAAAAAAAGGTAGCGGGCAGTTAAAAAAAAATCTCCGTGTGTTATAAGCGTTCGGGATGTATGCATTACCAATCTCACTAATGTGTTAGGGACGATGAAGGTTAAATTTAGGGGAAGTATACCCGCATTTGCAAGAAGGGATTAACGATACCCCTTTAAACGCAGGTGAACTCGTGACTCAAATGTAATACACCCATATTATTAGTGTTATTTAATACACAGGTTTTTAAATTGTGGGTTGTGACCCCTCAATGGGTCGCGAAAGATACTCTGGGGGGAGGTTGGAGAGGGGGGATATCAGTAAACATTGACAAACATGAGTAAACTAGATTTTTACCATAGAACTATTTAAATTATAATACTCTACAACCTTTCAGTCTATATTTGTTTAGTTAGTTGCAGAAATAAACGTTTTCCCGCATGATTACACGAACACAATTTTAATAATTATTCGTATGGTTAACAAAGATAAACTTATAGCTTCCAATGTCTACCCACATGTATAAAGTTTACAAATTACACTAACTTGATAAATAATTAATTTTGTTAGCACTACGTCTTACTACCTGTTCGGGTTATACGCCTATGTACTAAATTGCGCTAGTGTTTTTAGGGATTAGGAAGGTTATCTGTATAGGGAATGTATCAGAATTTGCGTGGAGGGAGAGTGGAAAACAATTTAGGGGAAAAAACTCAGTAGAGCCGACAAAGATTCGAGCCTGGATCTCTTCGTTATTGGCAGTCTAGTCTACTGGGAGAGTTAGACCAGGCGGCCAACGATATGGGTTTAATTAATAATATTAAATATTTCAATGCAATAATTATACTGACTGTTCATATTTTTAGTTTGCTCTGAAAGTAGCCAAAAACCGACACTAGAGTTTCTTTTTAAACTTATCTCGAATCCAAATTTTAAATTTCCTTTATAATCTCGAGTACAAAACTCGAATCCTCGACTCTTTAAAAATGTACAATTTTAGTTGAATCGAAAAGGAAAAAAATAAAATTGAATAAAAAAAGATTATTTTAAAGCTTGTTGCCAACGACAAATGATGAGATTTTGTAAACAATAAAGGGAACATTTTATTTTAGTCAATTAATTTATATTAATATGTATAATATTGTCCTTTTTTGTGATTTTGCTACCATCCCAAACACATGAGTCTATAAAGCTTATTTTACCAATCTTAAAATTGTTCTATCAAGTCAAGGTCCTCATAATATTAATGTATTTGGATACTGCTCGACTTTTTTACGAATCTCTAATCTCGGTATCATGCGTCTCATCTAATATATTATTTATATATATATATATCTAATATATTATATATATATATATATCTAATATATTATATATATATATATAATGTATAGGATACACTTTCTGTAGCGATTGATTATATACATCCACTACTTACAGGCTGACTTAATTCTAGAACAGACACAATATCCCGTCTCCAAGCCGTTAATTGATCCATGCGTTAAGGAGGAAAAGCCAATTTCTCCGACGATAAATTCCTCGTCCAAACCGGGAATCAATCCCGGGACTATCAGCTCAAAAGACTGACGTACTTCTGACTAAAATAAGAGTGTAAGGTGTCTGAAAGTGTAACAAACACCGTTTCAAAAATAACAAAGGACAATACCATATTTTCACTTTGTTCGCGCCGCGCTGCCTCAAATATTCCTCACGTCCGTCATAAAACAGTTCTTTTTTTTTTGGTGGTGGGGCGGTCTATCTCTTGTTTGTTGTTGGCAGCGAACGTCTCGCGAGGAAAAGCAAATCTTGACAACCGTGAAAATTGCAGAATTAATAACACACGCCTGCCTCCCCACGTCACAGCGGTGCCCCCGCCCCCCCTCAACCCTCGGAGACTGTTGAGACAGCAAACGGGAGCTGTCTGCAGGATGTGTTCAGCGTGTTCGCCAACATTTGTTTCGCTGGGCCCGTCACAGTGTGTTCCAGCACCTACAAGAGACGTCAAGGTGTCACTCCAATTTACATAAGAAGACCGATAGAAAACTTACTTGCTAATTTCAAGTATTCATACGTCAAGTCATGTGATCCGCAGATGTCACTAATGGTAATTAATGTCAATACCTATAAAATAACAATACAGGGTGGGGAGGAAAGAAAGACGATCTAGGTTGAGGAAAGTGATGGACAACGTGCTGAGGTTTGTCTGACGTCCGGTAGAGCTCACCTCAGTGGCATTATCTTCAAAAGTAAAAGAGTTTAGTATGTAGTTTTCTTTTATTGAGCTAGTGAATATTTACTTTTCAATTAAAGGGTTAATTTTGAAGTTGCTAATTGTCTAATTATTTCGGACATTCTCTGTATAATAAAACGGTATAAATAATGACCAAAAAAAAGTTTGTAATATATTTAGCTGTCCTTTCTAAGAAAAGTGGACAGCAACTCTAGTTGTTTTAATGTACTTTTATATTATTATTATTATTATTATTTACACTAATGTGTAATGGAGGACCTATAGTTTAACGTGGGATCCGAACCACGGTGGAGGCCTGGCTTTCCCCACACTCACAAGTTGTGATTAATACACGTCTTGACAGAGGTAAAGTAAAGGTTTGGTAATCAGATAAATCTGTGCCGGGGCCGAGGATGGAACCCCAGCACAGAAGGCTAACACCTTACCCCTATACCACCAGGTCACCTGATATACTTTTATACACTATGGGTATTTGAATACGGGCTCACATCGTACACCTGCTTCGGTGGCTGCATGGTCTTAAGGCGTCACTTTTGCAATAGACTGCCAATGATGGGGAGATATTGGGGTTCGAATCCCGGTAGTTTGTATTGAGGATAGTTTTTACTAAACGGTTTTCCACCACACTTCACTCAAATGCGGGTACACTCTCTCTAAATTCAATATTTTGCATCCCAAACTTATTAGTGTAATTCGTACATAATTATATACGTACAACCTAAACAGATTGTACGACACGTCGCTAAAAAAGTACACATTTATACTGTATATGTCCATGGTTTCCAACCTAGGGGTCGCGGCATGTTTCGGGTGGGTTCGCAATGCTTCTTGACATTAAATACCGGGTCAACGGCCCACAAAGACCTAACACAAACGGAGGGTGTTCGCAAAATGTTTACTGGGCACCTCGTTTCTTGATTTCGGGACATAGCTTGGCCTCTACGTTCATCAGACTCAACAGCAACAGACTTTATCAGATTTGGGAATGTTTACACGACTCGCCCAAAAACAATTCAGAACCTTAAGAAATTGTGGTGGAAGTTGTAGCAATCCTACAATGTGTTACATATAATGGTGGCCATCTTAAGGACATTGTTTGGAAAAAATAATATTTCAGGGGTATGTAAAATGTTGTCAATCTTTTGTTGTTATTTTAAGCTTAATTTGAAGCATTTAGTTGTTGAAATAGTAAAGATATAAATGTAAAGATTAAATGTGTGAACGTTTTCTGCCCCACCCTGTATGAAAATTGTACTATACCACACTGCTCCTAAAAACGAATTTGCAATTCCCCGTCCCTCCCCCCTTTTCTTCAGCACTTCCACGTCTTCTCCCTTCCATCCCCTCCT
>CABFVZ010000576.1:107445-140874 GCA_902151445.1 Timema monikensis | reverse complement strand
CCCCCCCTTCACTCATCCTAAGCTCCAAACGCAAGTCGTACTCTTTCCGCGCTCCATTTAAAATACAATTAACTCTATTACGTTCTTAACGGTGGGCGGTAACGACAACCTCCACTGCCGTTATTATAATGTTATAGGTTTGTAAAGGTTGCCTTTTAAAGAGCTGATTCCGTGTGAGGGAAAAGGAACGCTGGAACACTAAACCTACCTCTCATCATTAAGTTTTACTGCTATCAAACAAATACTCAAGATTAAAGTATGTTGAATTAAAAAAAACGAAGACACTTTCGTTTCGATTAAATGTATTGAGGTTATCATAGACTGGATAGTTTTTTTTCCAAAGAAACAAAAATTATTTCTACTCTCGTATGGCCCTTAAAATAACTTTTAGAGCTAACTAATGTTAAATGTAATTAGAAACAGATGTAAATGGGTTTTTTATTTAACGTATATTTAAAATTAAATTACTAACGTATTAATATTGAATATTAGGTTGATTGGTAACGAAATGACGTGCGCACAAACTAAAATCTAAGACCTGAAAAAGAAAGCGGACGTTTTGGGACGTGGACAATTTAAATAAGGACTTCAAACCTTAGAATAGTCGAGCAGAAATGCATAAACACCATAAATAAGTGAGTTTACGACGTTCCTGTATGTATATATATATATATATATATATATATATATATATATATATATATATATATATATGTCCGACAATAGGAGAACAAACAAAGGAGGAGTAAAATACAAATGACAATACAATGTGTTGTATTAAATGCCATAATTCTCTCCACAAAGATCCATTCTACGCTCCTATATCAGTTACCTTTCGTTTCCCGACATTTAGCTCTTAATGACAACACAAATACATAGATTTTTATACTTTTTAGAGGGAGAATGTCAACTTTTAAACTATGTTTACAAGTCTATGTATGCATAGAGTCATAGAAAATAGTTTTGTGCTAATTCCAATAAAAACAAACTCATGCACTATTAAAGGTTGTAACAATATTTAACCTAAGCGATACCCTTTATTGCAATATCTCAGATACTTAGGCCCTATATAGTCATCTTAACTCTATTGATTAGTGCGTAGCCCATGTGTCTTGACCCAGTAAAAATCTAAGTGATAGATACAGGAAATATTACTGGATACAAACTATTCCGGAAGAAGAACTTAAATACCTTGGCGATAAGTACCGTGTTTAGCCGTTAATGACGCTAGTGAGAACGCAGGAAGCGCCTATGTGGTGAAATTATGAAGCTTCGATACGTACCAATGGTTAGTAAACATTCAAATACATATCATATAGACAGAATAATAATTTAGAAAATATTATGTAAGTCAGGTATTATCCAGGAGTGAGACCGTCTCTTAAAAATGCACACCTAAATCTAGAGACTTAATCGCATCGTAAAGAATGTGTATGTTTGTGGCAACATTACGAACATAGACACGGACATTAACACACGACTCCTGGATTGCAGCCAAGAACCTTCTAGACAAGACAGTCAAGACTATCAAAATACTCGAGAGCGGAGACAGGGCAGGGCGTAACTTAGAAATACGGTGGATAATTTGTTTAGCTGGGGTGTAGCGTCTTCATCGGCACGTGTTATTGTACCTGACTGTACGCTCGGTTACAATCAATTAGACCTCTAAACACATTACTAAGATATCCTCACTCTACACTTTATACAACATGCATGCATAGCAAGGCTGTTTGATCTACACCTGCATCTACTAGTGTGATATTTATCATTCTACACCAAATGATCCGCTTCAGTGGCTGAACGGTCTAAGGCGTCACTCTCGTATTAGAATAGCCTGCTGATGACAGGGATATCGGGGTTAACATCCTGATTGAGTCTACTGAGGAGAGTTCATCATGAATAGTTTACCACTCTCCTTCCACGCAAATGCTGGTACATTTCCTCTAAAATTATTCCTTCCTCTTCCCTATCCCATTAGAGTAATTATCAAATATGTGTATAACCTGAACAGGTGGTAAGACGTGGGGATAAAAAAAAAGTGTTCTGCGTGACGGCTTAACCTATCCCTGCCCCTTGAAGGTAGAAAATAGAAAAAATATACCTGCATTCGCGTGTAGGGAAAGATAAAAACCATTTAGGTAAATAAACTCTGTACACCAAGCTGAGCTTCAGGCAGGTTTTCTTAAGTCAATGACCTGAAGATTTGTTTGATATGATTCCCATACATCCGGAGCTGGGCACGCTCTCAACCCTTCAGCTGGTGAGTGTTGCCTACACCATCTGGTTGAAATCCCATGTATTAAACGAGTTCAGAAAGTTTGGTGGTACCCCGTCACCTTACACACTGAATGTATATGAGCGAGAGCGAAAAGACATACCAATTTTGCCGGGAAAGGTATTTTCACATATCTTCCAGGGTTCTTTTACAAGCCACAATCGACATAGGATTAACGGCTTTACTTCCCCTCCGGAGGAAGTTGTGCTACGGATATTTATCGCTCAAGAAAATTCCGTCAGCCCAGGCTGGGTTTGAACCCACGATAATTGGGTCCTGAGGTGAACAGTTTACCCCAAGACCACCAAGGTCAACTTTTCATGAATGTGAACATATATTAATACCCACATTGTAGGGTCTATATTCATTTGAACCAGAGTGTCCATATAGTCCCATGTGGGCATGTGTGTCATGCAGGTAGAGACAGGTATGTAAGGTGGTTGTTACGCGTGTGTGGTCCCGGCTCCCGCCACACATCTACTAAACTAACGTTGCGCATGCGCATAGCACCCTCAGGTTCAACGGGCAAACATGTGTAATTACTATGATCACACGCCAGGATGTATCGAGTGAACCTCTTCAAGCCGAACAACACTAATAACACTCGGTTCATATTAGTAAGTCGCTAGAATAGCACTATAAATAATATAAACACAGCGTTCCTGGGTGGAGCTGTTGTAACGAGTATATTTTAAACATCCTCTTTGATCAATCGATAGAAATGATCAGATCTCCTCTAATATGATAATATTTAAAAAATAATCATTTATATTATATTTCGCAGTAAATATCTACGTGATGCAACATCCATTTGTTTCCCTATATCGGCCACCCAAGCAAAATCTACTCGAAGGACCAGGGTGGATAGACATCTATCTCGTTACTTGAACATTCTAGAAGCCAAGTCTTCGTAAACAACCCTGTTGGCAAGCGGAGGTTACGTCGAGCAGTCAGGACCTGCGTTTGTCGAGAGAAAACTTATTTTATTATTAATCATAATCACTGAATCTGAAACGTAATTATTCCACGTCAGTCATTAGATTGTGTCAATCTTTACCCAATTACATTTTAATCATTCCAATTCCTTAAGAAGTGACATCGGATCGCATATTCAACTCATTCAATACAGCAATGACGCTGAATAAATGCTCCATTAAAAACATATATAATTCAAATGATAGTCTGACAACAAATCACATCAATCTAATCAGTACATCAAAACGCAGGAGTAGTGACAAACGGACTTTTCATGATATCAAAGGTTTTAGGTCAAATGACTTTATGTTTAAAATCATTATTATTATTAGCACCGCGTCTTACTACCCGTTCGGGTTATAAGCACTTTCGCTAATGTGTAATTGTAGGGTGATTGTGAGATGAAATGGAGGACCTACAGTTTAACGTGGAATCCGAACCACGGTGGAGGCCTGGCATTACACACATTCACAAGTTGTGATTAATACACGTCTTGCCAGAGGTGAAGGAAGGGTTTGGTAATCAGATAAATCTGTGCCGGGACTGAGAATTGAACCCCTGACCCCAGCATAGAAGTCCGACACCTTTCCCCTAGACCACCAGGTCACCCGGTTTAAAATCGTTTAGCCTTAAGTCAGTTGGCCTAAATTCATTTAGCCTAAGATGTGACCTCATGAAAAGTCCGTTAGCCTAAAGTCATTCAGCCTGAGGTCATTTAGCCTAAAATGTAACATCAGGTGAAATTAGCCTAAAACCATTTGGCCTAAGTCTTAGGTTAACTTTAGACCAACTGACTTTTCCTCATTTAAACGCCTCGCCACGAGAACGCGCTCCATGAATCAGTTGTAGTTCCACCTATCATCGGGCGGAGCAGCACGCGTGTGTCGTTGAGTTATATTACAATGCACGCCTCGTCTCCGGGGTGCAGCCCACGTTGAAACATGTCCTGGAAATAACGCGAGCACAGCCATAGCTCGTACAGCCGGGCTCACGACTCGCTGAGCCGGGCCATTACTTGGGAACGACCATCTCTACCCCCTTAACCCCTATACCTACCCGGGGAATTTGCAAAGAGAAGGGCGTCAACTCCAAAAGTAGAAACAAATGTTGATCTGTTATTCAACAGAAATCCATACAAGGGGTGTGATCCATCAGGGTGACATTTCAGGGTCCAAACAATAATCCAGACAAGGGGTGTGATCCACAAGGTGGCATATCAGGGTCTAAACAATAATCCAGAACAGGGGTGTCATCTACAGGATGACATTTTCACTCTCTATCCAAACACATGTACATATACTTCCTCTCAATTCAACCTTGCTCATCCCTAGCACATTAGTGTAATAAGTACTGTACATAAGTGTACAACCCGAACGGTTAGTAAGACGTCATGGTAAATAAAAATCTATCCCCCCCCCCTTTTCCACCCTTAGTGAATTCCTTGGCTGATGTTTGAACCTTTACTTCCTCATGGTTGGCAATCTATCACGAGCCTCGCCACGTGACTGCCAAGGCCAGTTTGAGATTAGGTCAAATAGAGTCACTAATTGTTTAGTCAAATAATTTTAAACTTACCCGCTTCGGTGGCCACATGGTCTAAATCGCTACTCTTGCAATAGACTCGACTACCGAAGACGGGAAGATCGGGTTTTCAATCCCGGTAAGGTGCAATGAGTTAAAAAAAAGTTTTCCACTCTACCTTCAATTAAATTCGAGTGCACTTCCTCTAATATAAACCTTCCTAATCCCTAACACATAAAAGTAATTGGTACATAGGCGTACAAACCGAAGGGGTAGTAGTAAGACACGGTGTTAAAAAAGAAAAAAATAGACTTGAAACTTCTAAAATGACGTGTTTGCATCGACCCCCTCTACCGGATTATGATGGGGGTGCGTTATGTTTCAACCGCCACACCATTACAGTTGCGCAACAAAGTTCCAACCCAGGGGCAAGCGTCCGTGACAATTTAAACTCGTGGACCCCCCCCCCCCTCCCCCTCTACATCTCGTCAAAGAGCCAGGAAGTTCCAAACGACTCTACTCTAGCTTCAGTGCCGACGTGGGTTCAATTCAAGGAGACACAAAAACCTCCGTCTAAGGAGAATGAGTTTAAGTTGATTATTTTACTGTGACCCCTCCAAGTATTGCGATCGTCGAAAAAATCGAACTAGAGACGTTAATCAATGTCAAGGTTTCAAGACATCTTAAATCGACCCCGTAGAATAGTGGTCAATGCACCTGGATGAGAGTCTACTGGTACCGGGCTCGATTCCCGGCTGGTATCTTGCGTTTTTTTTCCAGAAAGGGGAATTACCCCAACGGTCACCAGGGTTCGGCTGATTAGACCTAAGTCAGGTTTAAGAGTTTCCACTGGTTCCACACTATCATACTAACCATACCCTCATCTCATCAGGACATGGAAAGAGACTCCACGGAAAGGATGGACGATTAAGGCATTCGGACGTCCCCTGGGTAATAGTACATTAGTACTGGCTAACCTTTCCCAACTTGGGCTACGAGTGATGTAGCCCAGACGTGCATTACTATTATTATTGTTATGACATCCTTAAACCAGAAAAGGTTGTTTTTGCAATGCCATTTGTTTGTCTGCCTGCCTGTTTGTCTAGAGCTGACACTCTACCGATCAGGCTAAGTCTTGGTATCTAGGATTGCTAAAAAGTTTCCCCACGGGAGTTTTTGGAATTACAGTAGAGCGTAGATAATTTGGACGCCAAAAATTCAGATAATCGATACTCCAGATCATCAAGAAAAAAAAAATATTTATCAAAATAATCAAATGGCTGACAAAATACGCAACTCTCCCTTGTTTAAGACATCATAAAACATTGGAGATTTTTTCTTTGTTAGAATTTTGTTTTATTAGATTTATACAGAGTTTGTAATATTTAACAACAACAAAAAATGTGTAAGTCATTGTTTAAATAACGGGAAGATGTTTCTAAATTAACATTAAGTTTTCGTAAGTATCCCGTCTATGCTTAATTTTTGGTATAAGTACCTAATGTGTTTTCGAAAATCCGAACAAATTAAGACTGAGTCAATCCCCAACTATTCCGAACTAATAACGCTCTACTATATATATATATATATTAATATATTTAATGAGAGGTTGTTTACTTATAGGTGTAAAGAGAAAATTTGCTCTTAACGATTTTGATTAAAATTCGTATTTAGGCACAATTTAATATTTCAAACAAAACGGCGTACCTCATTTTTTCATGAAAATGAATTTGAGGGTACTTTACTTAAGCGAAAACTTCCATTTGTGATAATAACTGAGTAACTCTTTGAGACACTAAATAACTCAATAGTTGTAGGACGATGAGAAATGAACAACTTTGATTTTAAAGAATATTTTATTAAAAAATATTTTCCTAGATATAGGTAAATGCATATTTTAAAATTGAATTTGGGGAAATGGGGGATAATTAGTAAATGCACAGAACAAATAATGTGTTTGTAACAATGTATATTATTTCGTCTCACATATCTTACGAGTTATAAGTATAATTTAAATAAAAGAGCGAGAAAGTCTGTTAGGTGCGACGTGACATTTATTTTTATTCCCCGTGATCCACATCTTACTACCTATTCACGGCTTGTATATTTACAATGACGGTATAAGGGATGACGAAGCTAAGGCTTTAATTGAGGTGTACCACATTTTGGTTTGTAGGGTGAGTTGAGAAATCATCGAGGATAAAAAGACACCCTCATTATACTCAAGTTTGAACTCTACCCTCCCTGTCTTTGTACTTTCTGAACTGACCGATTATTTAATCACGTAACTTATAAGCCTGGGTGTCCGGTGACCGGAAAAACAGCGAAAAGAAGGGAAAAGTGGAAAAGTCAAGGATTTTTTTAAATCAAATTTTTGGAATTTTCACATATTCACTACAAAAAATACTCAACTTAATAGTCAAAATACTTTTTTTTCTTCCAGTTAATACCCCCGCTAATCTTTTTTAACACATTTGTCTCTTATGATCATACCAATCTCAATTCTCAAGATCTACATGTGATTCTCGTGTCGTTTTTTCACGCCTCTACCGCACGTCTTTAGCCAATGTTAATTACTAGTTGGTGACCTGGCGGTCTAGGGGTAAGGTGTCAGACTTCTGTGCTGGCGGCCGGGGTTCAATCCTCGGTCCCGGCACAGATTTATCTGATTACCAAACCCTTCCTTCACCTCTGACAATACATCATGTGAATGTGGGGAATGCCAGGCCTCCACCGTGGTTCGGATTCCACGTTAAACTGTAGGTCCTTCATTTCATCTCACAATCACCCTACCATTAAACATTAGCGTAAGTGCGTATAACCCGAACGGGTAGTAAGACGTGGTGCTAATAATAATAATAATAATAATAATAATAATAATAATAATAATAATAATTAATAGTTATGCGCATGAGTCTGAAAAAGGAAGAAGAAACTATAAAAAGAGTGTGTGTAACAATTTTAAACTTTACTGGTATAAGTCGATCTTTAAATGTCTTAATACGATCTAAATGAAACTTAACTTAAATCGTACTATCCTCATTGCTTTAGGCTGAAATCTTTTAACATTTTCATAGAGTGACACAATTTCAGAACGTGTAGTGCCTTATGTATCTAAAAATATTATTATGTCACTTTACGATCTTAATAAAATAATGTTTTTAATGTAAAGTGACCGGAAAAGTTGGAAATTGGCTGGAAAATTCAGGGATTTTAAAATATAGTTTGGCTGAATAATTTTTTGAAAAACTTTTTTTTTCTAAGCACCCGTTCATATTATACGCTTGTGTACTAATTACACCGATGGTTTTAGGGATTAGGAAGGTAATATTAATAGTAAGTGTACCCGCATTTGCGTGGAGGGAGAGTGGAAAGCCATTTTGGAAAAAACTACCCTCAGTACACCCGATCGAGATTCGAACCACGATCTAACCTTCATAGGGAGTCTAGTCTACTGTAAGAGTAGCGCGTTAGAGCACGCGGCCACTCAAGTGGGTGTGTGTTGATAAACTAACTTAAATCTAGAGTAAATTCACCCCTCTCATCAGTAAAAAAAGAAGATAATTTCCCTCCCCCAGTCTTTTATGTAAATAGACAAAAAAATCGGTATGTGAAAGTTGTCCCAGCCCACCCCCCACTCCATATGAGACATGACGTCAGCTATAGGTCGGTACCAAATGAAGGAAAGGATGTTCCTGACAGCAACTCTGATTGCGGTTACACAAGTTGGAAGGTGAAGGGTCCACTGCTGCTACGAGCAGATAGCAAGGGGTGAGTTCTACTCTCCTGATAATAACGAGGTGTGCGGTGAAGTAGACGGCTTCTATATCCAGGTCCGTCCGTCTATCTGTCTATTTCCGTTACTGTCTTCTCGCTCACAGTGTTGCCAATTTTAACACCTCCCCCTTCCTCACAATCTTTTCACGTTCTCTTAACCCGTCGGAGAGAGAAGTATTGTGATCGTCAAAAAAATGGATCTCAAGTTGTTGATAAATGTAATGACCCCCCGAAAGAGAAAAAGTTGTTTTCGTGGTGCCATCTGTCTGTCTGTCTGTCTTAATACTTCGGCCTAGAGCCGAAACAATTGCCAACTGGGGTGAGACTTAGTATCTAAGGTTTTCATGGTTTTGATAACGTCCCCCCCGAGGCGTTTTTGGAATTAGATATCTAACCTTAAAATTAAGGGCGCGGTAGTTTAGTGAAGGAAAAAAAAGAGAAAAAATCTATTTTCTCCAAATCGGCTTTACGATTTTAATTAAATTAGGTATCCAAGTTTTTTTTAACGTTACACACAAAATGGAAATTTTCATTTTCCGAAGAAAATAACTTTAATGGTTACTTTACATGGCATAAATTTTCAATTTTGATTATATCTCAGCAACTATTTGAGATAAAAATAACTTAATGTTATAAAGTTGTAATAGAATTCAAAGTTAAAATATTTTATTTGAAATATATTTTTACAAAACCAATAGTTTCTGAGGGAAAGGTAAATACATTTTTATGGAGATCTTTGACAATTTAAATTGGTTGCTATGTTCTTTGGTGAACAGATACAATGTTTCTGAAAAAGTATATATTATTTCATTTATGCTCTTTGGTAAGAATGGTAGTGTTTCTGCAACAATGTATATTGTTTAACAAGTTTTTAGTAAATGTAGCTATCAGAGTGGGTTTGTTTGGCGGTCAAAATGTTTAAATAGTCTCTAGAGAAATTTCTTACTCTTTTTTTTAGCTTATAAAATACTTTATTCGGGTTTTTTTTTGTAGCACCGAGTCGTTATGTTCTATTTTCATTCGAGTTGTACGTGTGTGCACTAATTACGTGACTGTATCAAGGATGAGGAAAGTTGAATTAAGGGTAAGTGTACCCGCATTTTCGTGGATAGCAATTTAGGAAAAACCACCCTTAGTACATTCAACGTGGTTCGAACCCCGATGCCCGCGTCATCAGCAGTCCCAATCTATTGCGAGGGTTATACCCTAAAACCATTACATTTTTCTTCATTTCGTATTAATCTAAGTGTGATGTGAGTAAATAGCTATAAGTTAGGCTATCTCTCTATATTTTGAGTGCTTAAAACACTTATTATTTACAATAAGTGAATTTTTTTTGCATCAGCGATTTAGGCGGCTCAATATTTATTCCAAGCATGTTTTTAAATAGAAATTATTTACCTAGTCTTTACCTAAACATATAATCTAACCGTGGTGTAGTAACCTAGGAGTCCTGGGTTTGATTCCCGTCCGGTATCTTGGGTATATTTCCTTTAAAGGGAACCACCCCAACGGTCACCAGGGTTTGGTTAGTTAGCCTTAAGTAGGTTTAAGTGTTTCCACCGGTCCCACAACCTCATACTCATCACCCCTCACTATCACCATCATACTATCACCCTCATACTCACTATCACCATCCCCTCATCTCATCGGGACATGGAAAGAACCTCCACGGAGAGGATGTACATTCTGGCGTCCCCTCGACAACGGTACGTTAGTACTGGATAATTTTTCCCCTACTGAGCTATGGGGGGTGTAGCCTAGACCCGCAATATTATATTACTACAAGATACGGTTATGTGCAATTCGTCTGGGTAGGACTTCTACCTTGCTTGATTCCACTATGGCGCATCTTATCAGATAAGGCCATAGTGTATTACGTCAAGGTAAGAAGAATACATTGTTTAGTTCCATTATGGTGTGGCTTATAAGATAGGGCCATAGTGTAATACGTCAAGGTAAGAAGAATACATCGTTTTAGTTCCATTATGGTGTAGCTTATAAGATAGGGCCATAGTGTATTACGTCAAGGTAAGAAGAATACATTGTTTAGTTCCATTATGGTGTAGCTTATAAGATAGGGCCATAGTGTAATATGTCAAGTAAATTATTGTTTTGGTCCCTTTCGGCGGTATTTCGGCTCCACGGATTGGCAACACTGTTTCTCGTATCGTTTTTCCACCCCACGGCACCTCTTTCTTGCAGTTCCGCGGTCTCATTTCCTGTTTAGAACTGGTGCTTCACAACCCAGCGATGTTTCTTCTTCCTCTTTCATTTTCACTTTCTTGTTCTTATATCAGTAGCTCTACTCTTTGATACTTGTTTTTATTCACCAGGAACTCCAGAACTTTGTTCTGGGGGTGATCAAGCCCCCCCCTGCTTTTATTTAGGTGGGCTATGGTGGGGGCCGAGCTCCCTTAGGTTTTATTGAGTAGGTACTGAGGCTGCTTGAGACCCCTTGTTTTATTTTAGCGGGTGTTGAGGCTGCTTGAGCCCCCCTTGTTTTATTTTAGCGGGTGTTGAGGTCTGCTTTAGCCTCCCTTGTTTTATTTTAGCGGGTGTTGAGGCTGCTTTAGCCTCCCTTGTTTTATTTTAGCGGGTGTTGAGGCTGCTTGAGCCCCCCTTGTTTTATTTTAGCGGGTGTTGAGGGTGCTTAAGCCCCCCTTGTTTTAATTTAGTGTGTAATGGAAATGCTTGCACCTCTCTTTTTTCTGCGTATTTCTAAGTGTAGCTACATAAATTTTTAAGATTCTCTTCTAAAGGCTATGTATTTTTAAAATTATCTCCTAAAGCCTATATATTTTTAAGTTTATCTTCTAAAGGCTATATATTTTTAATTCTCTGTATGTATTCTTATGTAAATGTCTGGGAATTCATTGTTTCGTTTCTAAGTTTATTTGAACATATATTTGTACCTTTCTCTGTAAAGGTAAAATTTATCCGTGTGTATATTTATGTATGTAATTGTGAAATACCTTCTCCCAATCCTAAGTCTCTCTATTACTGGTGTCTGAACCTCTCTGTATTCATATCTAGCCGTCTCTCTCTTTGTTTGATCCTCTCCATCTGCACTTGACACAGGAGTAGCCACGCACTGCTAGTCTCTCCTGGGGGATTCATTAACACGAGAGAGAGTGGGATGGAGAAAGTAGATTTAAACCTGGCAGACCAGTGGGAACCGTTCCCGATAACGCTATAACCCTCAAAGTCGAGTTGGGTTAAACCCTCCGAGAGCCTGGATTAGCCCATGAGCACTTGTGGAATTATAATGAAAAGAGTGAAAAGTACACAAGTGTGTGTGTCCCCCTTATCCCGTAATGCCTTTGTGGTTGTTGGTATTCCGCGAGTAGCATGTAGGCACTTTGTGATGGAACTGAGGAGTAGGAGGAACCGGCTAATAGGAGATCAAGGAGGTGGCCACCCCCAACATCAATGCAGCTAATTACAAAGAGTAACAGGTTAATAGGAGATCAAGGAGGTGGCCAGCCCCACCATCAACACCATCAATACAGCTAACGACAAGGAGGAACCGGCTAATAGGAGATTAAGGAGGTGGCCATCCCCAACATCAATACAGCTAATTACAAATAGGAACAGGTTAATAGGAGATCAAGGAGGTGGCCAGCCCCACCATCAACACAGCTAACGACAAGGAAGAACAGGTTAATAAGAAATCAAGGAGGTGGCCATCAACACCATCAATACAGCTAATTACAAAGAGGAACAGGTTAATAGGAGCTCAAGGAGGTGGCCATCCCCACCATCAAGACAGCTAACGACAAGGAGGAACCGGCTAATAAGAGATCAAGGAGGTGGCCACCCCCACCATCAATACAGCTAACGACAAGGAGGAACAGGTTAATAGGAGATCAAGGAGGTGGCCACCCCCACCATCAACACAGCTAACGACAAGGAGGAACAGGTTAATAGGAGATCAAGGAGGTGGCCACCCCCACCATCAATACAGCTAACGACAAGGAGGAACTGGCTAATAGCAGATCAAAGAGGTGGCCACCCCCACCATCAAGACAGCTAATGACAAGGAGGAACAGGTTAATAGGAGATCAAGGAGGTGGCCACCCCCACCTTCAAGACAAAAGACTAGCCTCATTCTATCAACAAGGTGTAGAAGGAGGAACGCTCACGCTCACACACACACACACACACACACACACATATATATATATGTGTGTATGTGTGTGTGTGTGTGTGTGTGTGTGTGTGTGTGTAAAACATGAAATGGTAGTGAGAAAATCAGTGGAAAAAAAGTAAAATAATGTTCTATACTATCGGATTCAAACCAGAATTTCTCAGATATTACCGGTCTTCATTGTCTGAAGCACAATGTTCCACCCCCCTCGATGCCGATCAAACGTAAGGGATCCCCCCCCCAACCCCTCTTATCCAAAATAAACGGTTAAGAAATAAATTCTGTTTTTTGTCTGTCCATAAATACCTTCAACTGGTCCGCCCAGTCGAATAAGAAGTTGATATACTAATCTGGAACGGCTCTTAAGATACTCCAAGCCTTCCTGTGTGTGTGCTGGGGGGAAAGAGGGTAGGGTTGGGGGGTACTACGGTATACACCCTCCCAGGGGCTCACCAGGGCGCACCGCGGGGAAAGCGCCGACATTAGCTTAGTTGATATTCCAGTGACTCCTGACTTCATGGTCCAGTGACCACCACCGTCTGTCTTCTCGACTCTTCCCTCCCTCTTCACCTTCACACGCCCCCACTTTCTCCGCAGTGCCCCTCCCCGTCGGGAATAGTAGTTTTGGAACCACCCCACGATGGTCAAACCTTTATTTTATTGACACCTTTTCATGACCTATTACATTATGGCCTTTTCTTATTATAAGTTACACCAAAGTGGAATAAAGCAAGGAAAGCTTGATTTCTTACCTTGACGTATTACATTATGACTCCATCTTATAAGTCACACCAGAGTGGAATAAATCAAAGTAAGCTTGCTTATTTTCAGGGTGAACGAAGGGTGATACGCTAGACACGCTATCCAGTATTACGTGACAATATTCCTTCCTTTGTCGGATACAAAACCATCGTGTTACAGTGGGCACGGAGATTAAAGCGTCAGTCTCGCTTTCTTCTGGTTTTACGGTGACGGGTCAGTGTTTCGAATACAGGCTAAACAAACTGAGGAGATTATTTTAAAATTATCTTTGGGTAAGAGATTAACAAGTGAGAAAAATATCAAAAAGCAGTGCTTTGTAGCCGCCATCTTGAAATAAAATGACGGAAATATATTTCTATGTGTCTGTATGTTAATCGGACGTTCAAGTTAGGTTCATGCGAGATTTCAGCACAACCGGTGTAATGGGTTTTGCGCGAAAGTGTAACATAATAGACAGAGATTAACTCATTTTTGATAAATAAGTAGGATTACACAACGTGCTCCTGGGGTTTAAGAGAACCACAGTTTGGGAAACACCACAATACGTCATGCAACGCACAGTATAAAATAACACCCTGCAGATTATAATATGTGGGATATTATGTATATGATAAACAAAGCGGTAATTATATACATAAATAACCGACCCTGACAGCCAAGTAGATATATGTGTACGTAGTTCTCCATCGTGAATATTAATGTCCGTCTGTCCGGATAATATTCACAGTCACGACTCGGATTGTAAACCTGGTAAAACAAGATAAACACGAATAGCGACTTGCATCAGATACAAAACTAAAAACATTCCGTCACAGAATGAAATACCTTGCTTAGCAACGCAGTGACGTCACAAGGATCGCCCGATATCATTCATTCCTCTCACTAGATAATATCGTTATTGTTTTGTTTCCATAGAACAGGCAACAAAACACTATGTTATGATGCGTTGGAATCAGGTGAAATCCTAATAATAAGGTAGAATTTAGCTAATTCGAGCCCGACATGATTCCCTATGAAATGTATGTCTAAGTAAATGGTATAAAATAATATTTCGAACTTAGAAGGAAATATTTGGATAGTTCGAAGCCTATCAATTGTTAATTTTTTCGAGTTCGTATTCATTTCAAACTTAATTCAAGGACGATGCCTACCTGTGACGTCACGTCACGACTGGTCAAGATAGGATTACCCATGTTAATGAATTTAAGCTCTACTCAGCGAGTTTTAAAGATATAAAGTTGAAACAAATACCATCAATTCTTAAATAATTCTAAATATAGTCCTACAGTGACACACAATTTTTTTTTTAAATCTTTAAACAGTTCCTTTTGTAAACGCACTTTTTATAAATCCTCTATAGCTTAGGCTATTTGTCTTGGTCGCAAAAATGATCTGTAGGAGTCTTCCTGCCAGGATGGGGATTAAAAAAAGTCCGTGGAAGCAGATGTCTACCTAGAATAGGAAACAAGGAAAAGGCGAAATTAAAAGTAAGTCAATGTTTTCAGGCGCAGATACTAAAGTGATTGTGTAATCTCGTCAGAGGAAGAGGGAAAGGGTTATCAGTAGAAAAACAAGAGCCTTCTCAGGGTGAACTTCTCAATTTATTCCCTCTCTTTCTATTTTGTTCATTGATGTCTAAGTGTAATAGTGCTTTAGTTGCAGCAAGTTAAGATGCAACCCGCTTCGCAAAATAGCTTCAAAAGCTCCAAGTAGACAACGTCATTAACGATCCTTATTAAACCACCCCAATGTCAAATAAAGTTGGAGTTAACCTAATGAGAAGTGAGAGAGCTGGGAATTCTACACTGGAGGCGAGCGGGTTGCCTAATATAAGGGATGTGTTGGCTTGGCTTTCATCAATTCAGAATTAAGTCTGTAATTTTTGCATGATAATTTAAATTTTTATATATTGTTTGAATCTTTCTTATTTTTGTGTATGTGTGCTTTATATAGCATATATAACATGTGTGTGTGTGTGTGTGTGTTTATATGTAGCATATTTCGAGGTAATTGATTTATTGTTTACCAGCTGCCTAGATACTTATGAAAATGGTTAATTCAAATTTTGGATATTTAAAATTTTTTAGATATTCCTTGGACTTCAAATTAAAAAGGTTGTACTGTATATCAAAATGACTGGTTGTCTGTTACTATTTCACATAAAAACCATTACACCTATTGTGATGAAATTTCGCACGAACCTAACTTGAACGTTTGGTTAACGAAACTTATTGAAATCAACGTCAGCCATTGTGTTTCAAGATGTCGGATATAAAACTATGTTTTTCGGACGTGTCGGGATTCTGAGAGCCTTAGTCCTAATAAACAAATACACACCCGACTGATCTATGGAAATGGACTAAGTTAGTAACCTGACCTTTAAGAGTTAAGAATAATCAATCTGTAATATAACAAACAATAGCATGCATGTGTAAAATTTTCATAGGAAAAACTTTATCTCACAACTAGAAAAGTTACTACAGTCCAGTTTTCATAAGAAGAGTCTTATTTGACAGATAGAAAAGTAATTACAGTTTGATGCTCGTCAGAAGATCCCTATCTGACGGCCAGAAAAGTTCTTAGACTTTCACGTATTCATAAGTAAAGTCATGTGCTATGCAGCTGTCACTTTTGATATATATTATCAATGCTTATAAAATAATAATAATAATAATAATAATATAATAAAATTGAATCAACGTTGAAAGCAAAAAAGTTTATATTTTCTAATAAATTATTCCTTTAAAAATTGGACTGTGGAAGTGTGTGTTAATTTTCAGGGGATTAAAAAACAAAGTGTTAAGTTTTATTTTTCCTAAAACATAAAACAAAAGTCAACATTATGTTATTGGGCTGTAGCTCACACAATGTGTGCACTGTTTCCTCTCGACAATACACAAAAACACAACTAAATTATAATCACTTTTTTATTTACATAGTTTGTTGTGTAGTTCTTTACACGAACGTGACATAAGTCTGTAGTGGGGGGGAGGGGCGGGTTA
Source organism: Timema monikensis (assembly GCA_902151445.1). Taxonomy (NCBI): domain Eukaryota; kingdom Metazoa; phylum Arthropoda; class Insecta; order Phasmatodea; family Timematidae; genus Timema; species Timema monikensis. Next base: position 124,412 of record CABFVZ010000576.1, on the reverse strand, counting down.
ACATACAGAATACGAGTATAAATAAAAATAATTTATTTTTTCTTTTGTAACCCAAACTGTGTGGAGATAAGTTAAGGAAAGTAGGGAAACTATGACAAAAAAAAAGTGTGGGAGTTTACAAATGTACTCACTGAAACAAATGTGAAAGAGGAAAAGGAAAGAAGTGGATAAATATAGAGGGAAAGAGAGCTAACATGATAGAGAGAAGAGTAATGAACTAAGAACACAAGTTTAGAGCCACAGTTGTGGATGACGGGCACTGGAGAGAAGGATACGATTAATTCAGGAGTTGACCCGGTTTGGTGGCTGTATGGTCTAAGGCGTCACTCTCACAGTATACTAGACTCCGATGATGGGGAGATTGGGGTTCGAATATCAGTCGGTTGTACTGAGGGTGGTTTTCCTAAATGGTTTTTCACTCTCCCTATACGCAAATGCAGGTACATGTATTTGAAATATAACCTTTCTAATTCCTTAAACCACTAGCGTAATTAGTATATAAGCGTATTACCCGAACGGGTAGTAAGATGCAGTCTTAAACAAAATTCAGGAGTTCACCATAACTAGGGAGTCCCGTATACTAAACTTACCGATAAAACCACAATTTAATAAAAGAGAATCTGATTTGATGGTCGTGTGGTCTAACGCGTCAGCCTCATGTTATTATAGACTGAATGGTGGGAAGATCGGGGTTTGAATCCCAATCGGGTGTACTGAGGTGGTTTTTTCTTATTCCTCCACTCAAATGTGGGTACATTTCTTCTAAAATTTCACTTTCCTCACACCTATTCCATTTGTGTAATCAATTAACGCGCATTGCTCTAATGGGTACCAAAGCACTGGGAAAGGGAAGAGTCACCAAGGGCTGTTACCCGTACCGGTGGGCGTGTGGACAAGGGTGTTAGTCTTGTATTGTCCGGTTTTACGGTGATAGGATAGGTTCAGGTTGATCAGGTGTACAGAGTTTTTTCTCGAGGCAAATGCAACTACATTTATTTTCAGTGATATTTTCTTAATTAGACAGTAAATATGCATTTATCCTTAACGGTTAGTAATACGTGGAAAGTTTGAAAGTGATTTAAATAAATCTAAAGACCTAGAACCTTGGTCTCACAAGTTTACAAAATCACACATCAAAGATAATCAAACAAACCTTTATCAGAAAGTACCAATGCTATATCAACGTGGCAATTATATATCAGGTTGCCAATGCTATACTAACTACCAATGCTATATCAACGTGGCAATGTTATATCAACGTGCCAACGCTTTGTCAACGTGTCCGTAACCTAATATCACTTCCAGCTTATAGATTTCAAACATATTCACTTTCCGAAAATTGGAGTTAAGTAACTTTTGCTCCAAGCGAACAAGCGCAAAGGGGCAATTATAAAAAGGTGTGTGTGCGTAATCCCGGGAAATGTGCAACCAGCAATACACAGCAGCGCCATTGCGCCATTTACTGGACCTACGAACTGGGGGAATGGGATTAAAAACTTCTTTACTTGCTCTCTCTCTTTCTCCAAAACAAAAAAAGTGATAAATAAAATAGTAGCTAAATTATTTGTCCAGATCTAAGCCCAATCCATTTCATCCGGGCTCTCAAGATAAACTTGCATTCGTTGACACCGGAAATATTTATTATTCTGAAGAAAAAAACCATAATATTTACGATTTGTCGTAGATTTATGGATGGAGGAAGCTTACTGCGTGTTTTTATTTTTGTTAGGGGTAGGAGGTATAGTGGTGGGAAATCCTTTAAAACGCTCTATATTTCGCGGGTGTGTGAAAACAACAAGAATTTAAGTCTCGGGAAACCTTGAAGTCTCTCTAAAACCTCTTGCCACCATTAATCTTCATAAAACCAACTCGACCGAAGTGAAATATCGCCCAAAGAGAGTCTCTTTCTTGCCTGGGTTTTTTGTGGGTCGCCCCTTTCCCCTTGGTAATACGTTCATGTGTGAGAATGAAGTGTTTATAAACACTAGGGGGTGGGGGGGGNGGGACCCCTTCAAATAAAACATGCCCTTGTTATTATTTTATAATACCTCCTTCCTAGACATGATTTGGAAGCGGCTAGAGAAAGATGTATAACAGTTGGAGAGGTTTCACCACATTTTAGTATCCGTTCAGGTTGACCATGTAAATGTATAAATAGTCTCGATTATCCGAGAGACTACATAGTCTCGACTATTCGAGACTTTCTAAATACATCGTCTCGACTATCCAAGACTTTCTAAATACATAGTCTCGATTATCCAATACTTTCTAAATATATAGTCTCGACTATCCAAGACTATCTAAATACATCGTCTCGACTATCCAAGACTTTCTAAATATTATTATTATTATTATTAGCACCGCGTCTTACTACCCGTTCGGGTTGTACGCACTTTACGCTAATGTGTAATGGTAGGGTGATTGTGAGATGAAATGAAGGACCTACATTTTAACGTGGAATCCGAACCATGGTGGCGGCCTGGTTTCTAAATACATAATCTCGATTATCAAAGAATTTCTAAATACATATTCTCGATTATCCAAGACTTTCTAAATATATATAGTCTCGACTACCCAAGACTCTCTAAATACAGCGTCTCGACTATAGTCTCAACTATCCAAGACTCTCTAAATACATCGACTCGACTGTCTAAGACTTTCTAAATAAATACTCTCGATTATCCTAGACTCTCTAAATACATTGTCTCGACTTCTAAGACTGTATAAGTACATTGTCTCGATTATCCAAGACTTTATAAATACGTAGTTTCGATTATCCAAGACTTTCTAAATATATAGTCTCGATTATCCCAGATTATATATATATATAATCACAATTATCTGAGACTTTATATATATATATATGTAGTCACGATTATTCGGGAATATCTCTCTGTGTATATATATGTAAATATATATATATATATATATTTAGTCTCGATTATCCGAGACTCGATCATACCATGTTCCGTTTCTTTTATTAGCACCACGTCTTACTTACTACCCGTTCGGGTTATACGCCCATGTTTTAAATTACATTAATGTGCTAGGGATTAGGACGGCTTAATTTAGAGGAAGTGCACCCGCATTCGTGTGTAGGGAGAGTGGGAAACCATTTATAAAAACTCACCCTCAGCACACCCTACCAGGATTCGAACCACTACTTCCCCATCATTGGCAATCCGATCTTTTCTCGATAATGCCTTTGACCACGTAACCACCAGAGTGTGTTCATTCGCTAATGATAATAACACGCGTGTTAAACATATTACTATAAAAAAAAGTAAAACTGAGTCTATTACACTCGAAGAATCCTGCTGTCTGGGTTAAGTGGTCAAGTAGGCCAAACCTCAGGTCTAGGGGTATCCAGGTTCGATATCAGTTGATATATAAAATAAACCTTACATTTGTTCATAGTTTCCTAGTATAGTCTGTTCACGGTAAGTCTAGCCTTTCCTGATATATTAAAATATTTAAGTTCCATCTTAATTATCCTATTAAATACAGTTACATATTTTATCACTAGAAAAAATTGACATCTGCTTTCAAAGTGTCAAAACATGTCTGCGGGATATTTGGAAAACATTTTTAGTAAATTAAACTGCCAAAATTTCGTTAGCAAAAATATTGTAAACAAACACAGATATTACACTAGTTAAAGCTAGTTTTGATTCCTGAGTGTTAGTTACTAAACGCTGCTGCCTTGGGTTAAGTTAATTGGGATGTGGTGTGTTGATATGAAATCATAAAGTGTACGTTAAATGTAATAAATAGTAAATATTTAATTAAAATAGTAGAAGCAGAGTGAAGTTGGTGATACCATAAATATGGCTATTATATATATATTTTTTTTTTTTACAAGTGCATAGATTCGCCCCCTTTCTCACTTAAAAAAATGTATTTCAAAATAAACATTTCCAGTAATGTTCCAAATTGTCAAGCTCTATTTCAGCTCCGCCCTCGTGTCAGGGGGTAAAGCGTGGTTGATGGAGAAAACGTAACATAAAAAACAAAAACACATACGAAACAATCAAAGAGAATGAAGCGGAAATTCAACTCGGGAAACACAAAAGGAAAGATAAAGACTTCGTGGAGTAAGAAAGGAAATGGGAGAAGGGATGAGAAAATGAAAGGTTCAAAAAAGGACAAGTAGGAAGCGGGAAGGGGAGGAAGGCGGGAGATACAGAAGAGAACGGTAAAAAGTAAAAAAGTTATAAAAAAAACAGAAAACCCGGAACAAGGGGTAGGAGGTAATAATACAAAATAAAAATAAGAATGATATAAGATAAGAGTTAAGAAGAAGAACGCTAAAATCGACCACGTCATTAGGTGTGTGCAGATATACTCCAGAAGAGGTGAAGGAAGACGTAGTTTCTCACAAGGGCACCATCTTTCTGAAGGTAGACATTCCGGTCCAGCACAACTCCTTATGGGAAATGACAACTCTGATTATAAAAAAAGAGGGGGATCATCAGATTTCTTGTTTTTATCTGTTTACACCCATAAAAACAATCACTGCATTTGGTTAGTAAATACCAGATATATTCCTTCTATTGCTAATGTTTGTGTAAAATATCAGTGAAAATGAGATAATATACTCTATCCAGTCCACCTTACTACACCCTATCCTTAGCTTGAGCTAGTTATATCCAGTCAACCTCATTACACCCTTTTCCCTATCTTGAGCTATTTCTATCCAGTCAACCTCATTACACCCTATCCTTAGCTTGAGCTAGTTCTATCCAGTCAACCTCATTACACCCTATCCTTAGCTTGAGCTATTTCTATCCAGTCCACCTCACTACATCCTATCTCTTTCTTGAGCTAGTTCTATCCAGTCCCCCTCACTACAACCTACATAACTTGATCTGGTTATACCCATTCCACCTCACTACATCCTATCTCTTTCTTTAGCTAGTTATATCCAGTCCCCCTCATTACACCCTATCCCTATCTTGAGCTATTTCTATCCAGTCCACCTCACTACAACCTATACATAGCTTAAGCTAGTTCTACCCAGTCCACCTCATTACATCCTTCCTTACGGACTAAGGACATTAAGGCTACGGAGTATGTATACGTGGCTTTCAAGTCTGTTGCTGTCCCCTCGCCAGACCCATATCGCCATAGGGCATAGAGGAAGTAATGCTTCTATCTTCTCGTCATCTCTCTCTCACTCTTCTCTTCTTCTATATTTCTCTTTGTAAGACCACTTTCGCGTGGAGAGATAAAGACCCTCGGGACGATTTAAAACGGCGCACGTGGTCTACGAGTCCTTGTTTGGTATCTATGTCAAATAATGTATTTATTAAGAGTGCAGTCCATGTTGGGTAGGTTAAGATGGATGTGTCATGGGCTGCGTCCGGGGATAGCACATGATAGTTAAGAGGTTAGAACAGGGTTGCCATCCACTTGCAAAACAAAGAGAAATATCACCAAAAAACTAAAGAAAATACAGTATCAGTGAATTTCAGACATCAAACTGTAAATTTTAGACTATAATAGTTGATAATAAACTCCAGAAATAAAGTGGGTTTATAATGTTCCTGGGTGGAGCTGTCCGGCAGAAGGAGAACAAACAGGGGTTGAGGAAAATAAAAATAAAATAAAATTTGTGTTGTATTAAATGCCATAATTCTCTCCACAAAGATCCATTCTACGGGCCTATAACAGTTACCTTTCGTTTCCCGGACATTTAGCGCTTAATGATCAACAGAAATATGTGGATTGTTGCACTTTTAAGATTACAAAATGTCAACTTATAAACTATGTTCACAAGTTTAAATAATACACACACACACACACATATATATATATATAGTCATAGAAAATATAATAGTGTTCATTCCAATAAACAATGAACTCGCGGAATGTTAAAGGTTTTGTAAATATTTACCTAAGCGCAATATCTGATAGGCTATATCACAGCTACCTGGGGAACCCCCTTAAGGTGGGGATGGAAGTAACGTGATAAAAGTTAAGTGTTTTTAATTTATTCATGGCAAAAGTTTTTTAGGCTAAAATGAATCAAATATGTCTTCATTACAAACGTTGAGTTTAATTTTCTCCACGTGCTGATATCAACAGTTGTTGAATATCCGTCATGAGCACAGCGGCCTTTTTAAATGGAGAGAAAAAGTTGTCATTAAATTATCAGGACACTCTGGACAGATATTCAACAGCTGTTGATATCAACAAGTGAAGAAAATTAAAATTATCAGGACACTCTGGACAGATATTCAACAGCTGTTGATATCAACAAGTGAAGAAAATTAAAATTTAGGTTTGTACCGAAACAATATTTGATTTATTTTGGCAAAAAAAAAAAGTTTTGCTATAAAAACTGCAAAACACCTTATCACACGTTCCCTACATCCCCACCAAAGAATCTGTTCCTCCCCCATCTAGAGGTATTTATCAATGTTTACTTGTTCCCACTGTACATGAATGATAATGTTGTCCTCGACTGTCCATTATGAGCAAACACTCACACACACACACACACACACACACACACACACACACACACGCGATAGCTTGTTGCTTGACCTAGAAATGGTCGCGGATACCAAATAAGCTGTGATATTACTTCATGAGGTTAGTCATACGTGGGACTAAGAGCAGAACTTGTCCTAGTTTGGTTTTAAACACATGTGTAGGGAGGGGTGAGGTTCAAACAAACGGAGCATTACAATCGGGCCACGAGACCGATTATTCCATAAGCTAATATAGGTGGATTGGGCCACATTCATCGACCAAGAGGATTATATAAGATATAGATAGATCTATTAAAATTAATAACATTACAGTTGGGCCACGTGTACCTGTTAATATACAAAACGTACAACAAACTATAGTTATCAAGTAAGTAAAGAATAACTACCCTTAATTTGAGGGATAGGGTCACAGCCAACAAAAGTCCTAGTACAGACAAACATGGGGACAGACAGAAAAATACACTTTTTTATGTTGGGGCTCTTATAAAACGTAAAGGTTCATCATTATCTCGTGATGGATTTTACTAATGATTATAATATTTTCTTTTGAACTTACACCTTTTATCTCCAAACACAATTTTTACGTAGGAGCCCTTCTTTTAGCTACCACCTCAATTTTATTTAACGAAAAACTTTAAGGTGGAGTGCTAGTGAGCGTGAGCTTAGGGCAGTATTTTTGCAGTTTTTATAGCACAAACATCTTTTGGTCAAAATAAATCAAATATTTCTTCTATAGAATCATAGAGTTTTGTTTTCTGCACATGCTAATCTCAACAGTTGTTGAATATCTGTCATGAGCATGGCGGCATTTGGTGACAAACATTTCTCTTTATTTAAAAAGTTTGTCACCAAATGCTGCCATGCTCATGACAGATATTAAACAACTGTTGAGATTATCTTGTGCAGAAAACTAAACTATATGATTCTATAGAAGAAATATTTGATTTATTTTAGCCAAAAAAGGTTTTTGTTATAAAAACTGCAAAATTAATGCACTAAACTCGCGCTCACTAGCACCTCGCCTTAATGAACTTAAATATCACTCACCTTCAATAGCCTTTAAGAGCGTGCATCACATTCCATAAACTCTCTGATACATCCGGGTATAAATAGTACATTTACACGATCACCAGTGCATGTGGGTCATTTCTGATTAAACATTAAAGAAGATAAAAAGTTAATAGAGGTTCCTGGTATCAAACATTGTAAATTAAATTATATTTGGATGTAAACTGTATTGAGAGGGTCATTTTTGGCCATTTTAGAATTACTTCACAGGTAAGCATTGTACACAAATCTTCATTCTGTCATAACAGGGACATAATATAGTTATTAACAAGAAACTTTGTCGCTTTGTCCCTCATCGTCACCGTGGAAAATGTCTAGTAATCATTCAAATACGAATGCACTGCACACATTTCTGACATATCGTAGGTGTTTTATTTTCCCTTTTACTTCTAAACCTCGCGCGAGCCGGGAGCTGAGTTGGGCCTGCTATGATGCACGCACGCACTTCTTGATTCGTCGGAACAGCATCGCGCCTGGCCACGTAATAAAGGCAATAGCATGCGTTGTATTATCTTCTGCATGACGTTTTGCCAACTCATAACGGATGAGTTTCAATGGTTTCTCGCACAAATATTCCTTAGCTCTTCGCTTTACACAACTGCTCATAACTTGTCTATTTATATTTTTCACAACTTAGTGATTATAATTTGTATCACCATCGATTATAACATTACTGTCTATGTTGTCCGTGTACACCTTGGCTGAACACTTTTTGTTTGCACATCTCCAGCGAACTTTATCATCGCTAGCAGCATGAGCTATTGAAAATTTGCTACTTTCCAAGACAAGCAATTTGTTGCCTCTTTTATTTCACATAAACTAACCTTCCATTATTCAATAAATGGGACCCTACACGAAGAGATCTCTATAGTTTGCATTTATATGTCTATGGACAACATTGTCTCATAACAGGTTAAGGTGAACCAGCTGTAATGTTTACTTAAAATGTGTACGTGGTCAAATTGTAATGTTTCGTGGCCCAATTGTAGTGTGGGACTAACGCCATCCTTTTTAAACGCAGATCATAATATATTTACGTGGCCTGATTGTAATGCACTCCCCCAAAAAAACTAAGGTCCAGTTTTCATAGGAAGAGCCTTATCTGACAGCTAGAAAATATATTAATAGGAAAGGTTTATCTGGCAGCTAGAAAAGTTACTATTGCCCATTTTTCATAGAAAGGGATTTATCTGACAGCTAGAGAAATTTCTACTGACCAATTTTCATAGGAAGAGCCTTATCTGACAGCTAGAAAGCTACTACAGTCCAATATTCATAATAAGGACCTTATCTGACAGCTAGAAAAGTTACTACAGTCCAATTTTCATAGTAAGAACCTTATCTGACAGCTAAACAAACCAATATAGTCCAATTTTCATAGGAAGGACCTTATCTGACACCTATAAACGTTACTATCTACTTTCACGTGTTCATACGTCAAGTCATGTGATATGCAGCTGTCACTTTTGATAGCAAAATCATCAAATATAAAATAATAATAATAAAGTAAAATGTGATCAATGTTGACAGCAAAAACGTTTATAATATTTCTAAGAGGTCTTTCCTACCTAGATTCACCTTTTACGACTCACCCGTCCTATCTCCATATTTGCATTGATGGTGATGATGAAGTTTGAATTTGGAAGATGTGTTGCCAAATTTACGGAGCAGCGTAAAAAACCATTTGGTAAAAAAAGAAAAAAACACCCTATATGCACTATACCAAGAAACCAGCAACACAGTTTGTTACGAGTAAGACACCCTAGACCACACAATCGTCAGTGAAGGTCAGAATGGCAAATAAATTATACTAATTAATAACGGTACGACACAATATTTCTCACATATTATATTGTAGCTAGGAACATTTAAAAAAATCAGTTATAAGTAAACTATCCTTAATTTTATAATTAGATTCAAAAACCACAATTTGACCTTGAGGTAGGACCGTATGGCATCTAAATATCAAACGTTTTGGCTGTGGAAATGGGAATAAAATGATATACAGAAGAACAGAAATATATAGGAACAAGCAGACAAAGGAACAGAAATATATAGGAACAGACAGACAAAGTAATAGAAATACATAGGAACAGAGAGAGGGTAGATTACAGAGGAACGGGCATACAAAGGATCAGACTGAAAGAGGAAGGGAAAACAATGAACAAACATACAGAGGAACAAACATAAGATGAACAGGCATACAGATGAAAAGACTGAAAGAGGAACAAACAGATAGAGACACAATAATAGGCATACATAGACACAGGAACAGACTGAACGAGGAACAGGAACAGACATACAGAGGAGCAGGAACAGAGGAACTAACAAACAGAGAAACAGGAAAAGAGAGAGGGGCAGATACAATAACTTTAAGACCCATGTATTTAGTTCAGGAGCACACAATTCGTCAAGATCCATCATAGTCTCTAGATAAAATAGTTTCAGGATTACCATACTTTCTCCATATGAGAAAGTAAAATTAGTCATCATCATCATCAACTGTCTCCAGTCTGTGGCCGGGTCACTTTAGTAAAAGAACGTAGAACCATTAATCCAAATTAGTAGCAACATATAAATTAAGTATTCACTAAAAAACCTGCCCCTCTTTTGTGAATATCGAAAACAAAGATTTGGCCTTTTTTTTTTAACAAAGCTCATTTAAAGTTTCTCATTAGAAGTTTCAATGAAACTAGAAAATTACTTTCACACCCACCAAGAGTAGAAAAAAGATAATGTAGGGGAGGCTTGGAAACACAATTTGAACCGAGGTCTACGCCCCTACCCTCTTTGGTCCCCAGATGTACCAATCTACCAATCCTGTCTTCTCATCAGCACAAGGGAACGTTTTATTCCGCTGACCGGCTTCATTATCCTCGCTTGTGGCCTCTTTCTTTACAGTCAACATTTTCTTTTCTCTTGTTACGACTTAATTCTTTGTGTAGTAGTAAAAGAAAGTGTTTTTTTTTTCAAATAAAAAAATACACGCAAAAAATAAAAAGGATTAGTTTCAGAACTTCGTTTTGCTAACGACATAGAAAAAAATAGTCCTCTTTACAGAAGTCTGAATTAAAATTTGGAAGCTATTTCCTCTCAGAAGTGACGGGAATAGAAGGGTGTGGGGTCAATGTACAGTCTACACTCAGCCACAAGGGACGGGAATAGAAGGGTGTGGGGTCAATGTACAGTCTACACTCAGCCACAAGGAACGGGAATAGAAGGGTGCAGGGTCAATGTACAGTCTACACTTTGTTAGCCAACAAGGGACGGGAATAGAAGGGTGTAGGGTCAATGTACAGTCTACACTCAGATAAGGGACGGGAATAGAAGGGTGCAGGGTCAATGTACAGTCAACGCTTTGTTAGCCAACAAGGGACGAGAATAGAAGGGTGTAGGGTCAATGTACAGTCTACACTCAGCCAAAAGGGACGGGAATAGAAGGGTGTGGGTTCAATGTACAGTCTACACTCAGCCACAAGGAACGGGAATAGAAGGGTGTGGGGTCACTGTACAGTCTACACTCAGCCACAAGGGACGGGAATAGAAGGGTGTGGGGTCAATGTACAGTCAACACTCAGCCACAAGGGACGGGAATATAAGGGTGTGGGGTCAATGTACAGTGTACACTCAGCCACAAGGGACGGGATATAGAAGGGTGTGGGGTCAATGTACAGTCTACACTCAGCCACAAGGAACGGGAATAGAAGGGTGCAGGGTCAATGTACAGTCTACACTCAGCCACAAGGAACGGGAATAGAAGGGTGCAGGGTCAATGTACAGTCTACATTCAGCCACAAGGGACGGGAATAGAAGGGTGTGGGGTCAATGTACAGTCTACAGTCAGCCACAAGGAACGGGAATAGAAGGGTGTGGGGTCAATGTACAGTCTACACTCAGCCACAAGGAATGGGAATAGAAGGTGTGGGGTCAATGTACAGTCTACACTTTGTTAGCCAACAAGGGACGGGAATAGAAGGGAGTGGGGTCAATGTACAGTCTACACTCTGTTAGCTAACAAGGAACGGGAATAGAAGGGTGTGGGGTCAATGTACAGTCTACACTCAGCCACAAGGGACGGGAATAGAAGGGTGTGGGGTAAATGTACAGTCTACACTCAGCCACATGGGACGGGAATAGAAGGGTGTAGGGTCAATGTACAGTCTACACTCAGCCACAAGGTGACGGGAATAGAAGGGTGTGGGGTCAATGTACAGTCTACACTCAGCCACAAGGGACGGGAATAGAAGGGTGTGGGGTCAATGTACAGTCTACACTTTGTTAGCCAACAAGGGACGGACACATTACACTTATAAGCTCCTCCATAGTAGAAACAAGCAAGGTAGGCTTGCGACCTTTCAGGTTAAACGAAGTATATTTTTCAACTCTAGTTTGTATCGGCCGCGTTGTTGAGTGGTCGGCACTCCTGGCTACCAAACTATGGATCCCGGGTTCATTTCACGAGCTGATACTATGGGTTTTTTTCTCGAATGAGGAATTGTCCCAAAGGTCATCAGGGTCTGGTTAGCTAGGCTTAGTTAGGTTAATATCTTGAGTGGCTCTACCCTGCCAAATTCACTCTTCCTCTCATCTCACCGAGACACGGAAAGAATGTACGATTAGTACAGTCGGGCGTCCCCTGTTCAATGGTAAATTAGTACTGGCTAATCTGTCCACAAAATTGGACTGCAAGTAATGTGCCATGTACCCATCAATATTTTGATTGATGCATTCATAACGTCATTTGTACACACCTAAATTATTATTATTATTATTATTATTATTATTATTATTATTATTATTATTATTATTAGCACCGCGTCTTACTACCCGTTCGGGTTATACGCACTTACGCTAATGTGTAATGGTAGGGTGATTGTGAGATGAAATGAAGGACCTACAGTTTAACGTGGAATCCGAACCACGGTGGCGGCCTGACATTCCCTACACCTAAATTCTAAGATAAAATTACTATACTTTCCATTGCATTAAAAACCTTTAATTTAAAATCTTATGATTAAAATAAAAAATATTCATGAAAACGGGAGCTTATCTAATTTTCAAAGATGTTTCATGTTAAATATCAAGTTTATTACATCAAAGGCCAATTGTTCGAAACGGAGATTTAGACTTCCTCGAACAGACTAATTTTTAACAGGATTACAACGGAACATTCTAAGATAATTGAGGATTATTTTAGTGGTTTGGAAGCTTCGGAACCGACATTACCATAGGAAATACAACAGGTGAGAGTCACAACAGAAAGCTCAGTATAATACTTAGCCAAGGTTCTGTGTCAGACACCCCTGACCACTAACTCACTTCTAGGACGGGTGAGAATACCAGCTAGAACATCTTGTTATTTCAAAAGTACTCGGAGCTGTTCCCCTCTTGCAACGGGCGAAAGAGAGAGAGAGAGAGAGCTAGCAATGACGCGGTAAACTGGGCCAGTGATAAACACAGCCTCAATCCTGGTCCTTGCATTCCGCGAGCTTTATTTCTGGGAGATGCAGCGCATCTCATCCGTCCCCCCGACCCCCCCTTTCTCCTTCGTTCTTTCTTTCCCAACAGCAGTTAAACTCTACATCAGCAGTCGGCAACCTTTTTTTGTGCCATCATCGCGTCTTACTACCCATCCAGGCTGTACACCTATATACTAATTACACTAATGAGTTAGGGATTAGGAAGGTTTAATTTAGAGGAAGTGCACCCACATTTGTGTGGAGTAAAAGTGGAAAACTATTTAGTAAAACCACCCTCAGTGCAACCAACAGGGATCAAACCCCGATCTTCACGTCTTCAGCAGTCTAGTCCAACACTAGAGTAGTGCGTTAGACCATGCTGACATCGATGTGAGGTGGTAGAAAATATTAGATCTACTTTCACTTATTCATACGTCAAGTCATGTGATCTGCAGCTGTCATTTATGATAGATATTTTCAATACCAATAAAAATGTTATAAATGATGACTGAAAAAAAAAGTATAGATTTCTTAAAAGGCCCTTCATATGAGAATTGAACTGCATTTATATACATCTGCGATGCAAGTATTTTTTTAAGTTCGAATCGAGGCAAATATGATTCGCAAATTTCGAATAATAGTTCTAAATTAACCAAATCCCAGTTAAATATGCTAACATTATGATTTTAAATAAAAAAAGTTACACATTATATATAAAAGAATTAAATTAGTTTTGAACCTCAATCCTATAAGTTCAACATGTTAATGCATGTCAAAGTTGAGCTATGTGAAGGTTTTATTTTATAAAGGTGGTTTTGCCAAAAATAAAAAGTGCGGCTTATTTGCCGATCAAGATGGTATTAATAAGCATTTATTTACCGCACAGGAATTGTTATTAAAATAAAATCACATATTTTAGTCAGATTGTGGAATTCGCAACGGCCTAAAATTTGATCGATCTTTTCCTAGTTTATTTTAATTCAAGCTATCGAATCGAATATCGTAATACAAAATTATAATCGATATTTATATTATCAAAGCTTCATCGACCTGATCCTACAAAATTATTACTAATAGGTGTTCTGTCTTACGACAGGTCCGTTCCTATTGTCAGTGAACTTAGACCACCATTGCGCCCTGTCCTATGCCTCCTTCTTTAGCTTCGAGAATTTTCTTCTTTCCTTCAAGCAATCCATTATTTGAATCCTCCTTCTTCCTAAACTCCTCTTTCCTTCAACCTTTCCTTCTATGACGTCGTACAGAAGACATTTCTTACTAAGGATGTGTCGCTTTGTATCGAAGAATCACATCCAAAATGGTTCTATTCTCACCCACTCTTCTTGGGACTTTATTTGTCCCCCTGTCTGTCCACCTGATCTTAAGTCTTCTCCAGCTCCACATTTCAAAGCTCTGCAAGTATTTCTTTCCCATCTTCCTGAGAGTTCAAGCTCCTACAAAATATCTAAAAATAAATCTCTGTTCATGTTTGGTTCTTAAAAGAGTGTACGGTACATATTCGATGAATGGACTAAGTAAAAGAAAAAAAGGTCAGAAATAAACATATCCTAAGGAGGGATAAAAATAGCGGTGGAGGAAAGGGGGGCGGATCTTATCGGTACCCGCCTTACGCAAAAATAATCTTTATTTATTTTCTAATATTTTTTTTAGGTCTCAAGATAAATATCTCTAGTCATAACCGAACCATATATTCCACAGTTCCGGTTCCCTACACGTTAAACAGAGGCAGACTTGTGTGTGAGGTTCTGTCTGATTAAATTAAGTTTCACCGACAAAGTGGCTGGGAACTTCCCTTGTTTCAGAGGAAGGGAAGGGGGCAGAGACCCCCTCCGGCAAATCTTGTTGAGGGTTCAGCTTACAGCGATCAAAACTTCGCTACTCGTGATGATGTTACCACCAACTGTACGCTCTGCTTCAATAAAATAGACCCTTTCAAAACTTTACACGTCTCTAAGGTTTCGTAGATATTCCACACGACATGAGTTATCTGCGCGATAGCATAACCTACTCCTGCACCTACTATTTATTTTCGTACTCCCAGTTGGGTTACTGTATTTCACCACATAATCGTCGCATATTTTATGCCTTATATTTGGGCAAAAAAGTGGGGTACGACCATTATGTAAAGCTTTAAAAAATTGTATTAGTTATCATTTATTGCTAAATTGTTTTTTGTACAAGTTTAAGGTGCATGACATACTCGTTAATATACGGTTTAATTGAAAATCTCAAATCGGCACTCCTCGTTTCTTTGTGAAAGTTTGGCAAACATTTTTGCTTCTGACAGTTTCACACTAACTTTTCACTCACTGAAAACTCTCTTTCCGCAGCTATGTTCAGCGAACACAATCACCTTCAGCTTAAAATTTAAATGAAAAATGACACCTGAACACAGTAGACCCCTAATTAAACCCGGGACCTTAGGCTTCGTATGCCAATGCTCCAACTCAGGGGTCCCCAATTGTATGCCCGCCACTTTTTGAACACAGCTGAAATGTTCTTGACTAGTAATTTTAATGTTACTTTTCCCACAAAAATCAAGTTTGTGTTTACCTCCAGGTATGCTGTTCTCAGTGATTGAAAGACCCCCCCCCCTCTCTCTTTCCAATCCCTCTCTCTCATTCCTTTCTCTTTGCCGGNCCCCCCCTCCCCCATGGCTACGGCCTTGAATATTACGCACAACCACATGTAACGTCACAATCCCTGTTGGAAACTTAACATGGCAGTTGACCAGTCGTTTGTAAAGCGTTTAGGCTGACCTCTACGCCTGGCGGGATTTAGTAAATTTGCCTTGAAAAAGTAATTGGTGCCCGCCCGCCGCACTACCTTTAATTTTGAATGTGGTCTAAGGTACAAAAAGGTTGGGGGACCTCTGCTCTAACTACTGAGCAGCTATAGCCGTAATTGGCAAATATAATAGCTTGGCTATTTAATTCATAATGATATGTGCATTAGTACAGTTGTAATTGTACTAATGACAGCAAAAAGCCAACTACCGAGTCAAAGATGGTGGCGCTATCTGCTAGCTCGTGATTCTTAATGGATCGCTCATATGTAGATGATGATTTCTCCACATCCATCACAGACTCTTCCTTAAAATATGAGTGGATACTGACACTGGACATGGGATGATTCTTTGATTCTTTGATTGGGTATTCAGCCAAAGGTCTCGGGTTGGAATCCCGTGTCCACGTGTCATATTTCATTTTAAATAACATGATATTTGGAGGTGGCTATAACCGTAACTAACAATTATAATGATTTGTTTATTTAATCCATCATTCCTAAATTGGGTTAATCATACCCAAAAAATATTACAATGTTAGGATCCTCATATTCATGCGAACAAATGTTTACGACGATGAAACATAGGAAAAGTGATCTTAAAAACCATCTTACTGATAAACATATGTCTTCTCTCTGGAGAATAACCTCCTAATAGTTTCATTAATCTCACACACACCCTGTAATACAAACATTATGAATAAACTTAAATAATTAAGTCACTAAGATTTTTTATTTATGATTGTTTTGTATTTTAAATGTATTTAAAATTATTCATGTTAGTCTATTATGTCACCTTAGCTCAGACGGTAGCGTTTCTGTCTGCTGAGCTAGGGGTCCTGGGTTCGATTCCCAGCATGGCCGAAAAGATTATCATTTGTGAAATGTGGGTTTACCGTTTCACAGTGATGAATTAACGGCCGGGGGGCTGGATGTTGTGTCTGTTCTAGTCTTAAGTTAGTTTATAAGGCATATAAAGCTATGATAGGCCTAAATCCGGTAGTGGAAAATTATGGCTTGAATAAAAAACTGACCACAGCCTGGAGACAGTGATGGATGTAAAGCAAAAAAGTATGTGTTTTTATCATTTAAAAAAAATGAGTATTGAAGAAATATTAATGAATACAAATCTTTGGCCTTC
>CABFVZ010000576.1:61295-81587 GCA_902151445.1 Timema monikensis | reverse complement strand
TACTGTTGAAGGTTTTTGTCAATATTTAACCTAAGCGCAGCATTTGATTTACGATATCTCGGTATTTCCTTTAAATTATTCGATTTCCATGACAAATATTCAAGAACAGCTGTTGGTTGATATTACTATGCGGAGAAAATTAAACTAAATGAATCTATTAATGAAATATTTTCTTTAGTCGTGCCAAATATGTATTTGTATAAAACCCGTCAAAAATACAGACATAACTCACTCTGTCTCCCACCCACACCCTAAAAGATTCTAACAACGTCAGTAAATTACTCTACCAGCATAAAAAACATTTCGACGACGTCAAAAACACATGACGCATATTCGTTACTTAAGAAAAATAACAAAATTTAAATTGGCTTAAATTTTTTTATGACAATTATAATTAATGGCGCCCTCAAGTTTGACAACCAAAAATTACGGCCTGGGCGAAAAGTGACAAGAGGTCAAAGTGTCAATTACCAAAGCAATCTATTTTATTTGGCGACTCATGGATTTTATAAAGTAGGCTAACCAAACCGCGCGCCGGTCCTAACCACATCGTGATCATTATTACGTTAATTGTTTGGTTTACTCTGCCTAGTACGTTACAAAACTATTATGTTTACATTAACATTATGTTTAATTGATTGAAGTATATTTTTCATGTTGACACGCCCTAATGTATAATCAAGCTAAGTTTATATAATTTAACAAAACTTCATAACGCCATTTGCTGAAGAATATAGTGCCAATTTGTGCGGATAGAGGGTGTCATGTGGTCAGCACAATGAACTCTCCAGACGTTAATCTCTGTTGTAATACAGAGCTACTACTTATTTATTCAAGTAGCTCCTCATTATCTTGTACTCGCGAGGTTGAGTTGAACACGTTACAGAGATAAATCTGGAAGTGTCGGGAATCGAACCCTGGATCTCTGTAGCTGTAGAGAGGAATTCTCGACTACTAGACCACTGAGGCGTTCCTTGTACATTGCAATATAGCTCAATATTTGAAGGAAGAGTCTTATTTGACAGCTAGTAAAGCTGCTATCTACGCTTATGTAGGCCTACTAACTACGCTAACGGTATATTGGGATTAGGAAGGTTATTTTTAGATGGAATTTGCCCGCATTTGCATAGAGGTAGAGTGGAAAATCATTTTGGAAAAAAAACTCAGTACACCCGACCGAGATTCGAGCCTCGATCTCTCCGTCCTCGGTAGTCTACTCTACTGCGAGACTAGCGCGTTAGACGACGCGGCCGCCGGAGTGGGTCCAAATAATGTTGACATCAGTGAGTGTAAGTCAATGTTTGCTCTGCAAGTTGTCAGAGACCACCTATACTGCCGCGGAAGTCCTATACAGTATATAATAATTATTACTCTGGATAGAAACAAGGTTTTTTTAGTTATTCCTGTGACCACTCAGCCAGGACGTCGTGTATCAAGGTTCACACCTATCGGAGCTGAACGTGACGATGAAACCTGCACTGGAGGTGTCCATTGTTACTCAATCAACATCTGGCTAGCGCTGGACGGCCTCTCCTTGCGGGGGATTAAAAACATTTCGTAACGTCGACAACTTTCCAGTTTGACCAAGCACGTGTTGTCTCCGGTGTAGGGGGACTGGGGCTACCTTGCAATACAATAACCCTCCTCAAGGTGGATTGAGCCCAACCTGAACTAGCCTAACTTAACCCAACTTTGTTTCCCTTTCTCACTAAGAATTGATTTTACCGTGGACATACTTTACGGATCTGGGTGGCTTGCACTGAATTGAAGTTTGATGTATTATTGTATTAATTTCCAATTAATATTATACTCATAGGTGGCCAATCCACTAACGCACGCGACAGCTCACACCATGCGTCCAACATGAACAGAGATAAGATATTACTACAAGTCAATTTTCATAGGAAGAACCTTATCTGACGACTATAAAAGCAACTACAGTCAATTTTTTACAGAAATAACCTTATCTGACAACTAGAAAAGCTACTACAAACCAATGTTCATAGGAAGAACCATATCTGACAACTATAAACGCAACTACAGTCCAATTTTTTTCAAAAAGAACCTTATCTGAAAGCTAGAAAAGTTACTAGAGTCCAATGTGCATATGAAGAAACTTATTTGACAACTACAGTCCAATTTTTACAGAAAGTTACTACAGTCCAATGTTCATATGAAGAACCTTATATGACAGCTAGAGCTAGATAAGTTACTACAATCTAATTCTAATAGTAAGGTCCTTCCTTATCTGGCAGAAAGCAATGGGGCGAGAACTTTAGGTTTTGCCAAGTTTTTTTTTTTTGTCGGCGCTAAAACTATACACTCGTAGAGCGATAACTGTACCCAAGGGCACCCATGTGGATTTTCCAAATTGGAGTCCCATCTGCTGGGGGTGTGACAATCCTTCTCCCAAGCTCTAGAGAAAATTTCAAGAATTTAACCTTGTGGGAGGGAGTTTCAGAGCATCTGAACATAATTCTGAGCTATGAGTTTCAAGAACCAATTTTCATTAAAAAAAAGTTACTGAAAAATTAACAAAATATAAAATATAGTTTTAGCTGAAACCAATGAAAAGAAACACTATATTTTTCAAACATTTATTGAACAAAACAAAGGGAATGGGAAGAAATCTAAATTTTATAGTTTTTATCTCTGTTCACTTGGATATTGATTATTTAAAGTTGTTAGTAGCGAATTGCAGCCAAATCGCGAATACATAATTGTATGGTTTCATAGAGAAACTAAAAAAAAAGGGCAAATATTGCAGAGTGATAAGAGGGGCTGACCCGCCCCCTTCCCTCCCCGCCCTTATCACCCATTTATGGACACCCATGACTGTATTTATGTTATTTGTTTCATGTTGGTCCTTTTTGTTTTTGAATGGAAATTGATTGCAATTGATAATATTAGTTTGCTTATTCTCTATAAATAATAGTTAAACAAGAGAATAAACCCAAAACTTACTTAAGTCACGCGGGCCCTCTAATTTATACCTCAAGTATCTGCCAAGGATTTATTTGTAACCGGTTGGTTGAGTAAGCTGCGACGGGTGTCTGCTAAGCTCCGGTACTTACCTAGAAAACACAGGAAAAACTAGTCAGAATAAAGAATTGGAGATCAAAAAAACAACAAAAAACATGTTCTAGACATAGAGGAATATTAAAGCAGGGAAGGTAAACAGACCAAAGAAAGGAGAGGTAACAACAGAAAAATAGAGTTAACATGAAGAAAATAAAGGTAACATGAGGAAAATAGAAGTAGCATTGTTAAAGTAGAGGTGGCATTAAGAAAAACAGAAGGAGCGTTAGGAAAATGGAGAACATTAGTAAATGTGGAGGTAACATTAGTAAGATAGAGGTAGCATGAGGAAAGGAAAGGTAATGTGAGGAAAATAAAGGTAAAATAAGAAAGTAAAGGTAATATGAGAAAAAAAGAAGTAATGTGAGGAAAAGAGAGGTAGTAAGAGGAAAGCATAGGCAACAGGAGAAAAGAAGAGGTATTAGGAGGAAAGTATAAGCAACAGGAGAAAAGGAGAGGTAATAGGAGGAAAGTGGCGGTAATAGTAGGAACAAAACCCAAGTATATATACCGTGTTTAAGAAAACGACCAACCTGTGGGTCATCTAGAACCAATTGTCCAATCCTTCCTAGAAGATTGATTATCAATTGACTAAACAAGGGGAAACCGATGATATGCTATAAACACAATAAATAATCCCAGTAAATATTAGTTTTGGTTAAAAAATTGCAAGCTACTAGTTCCCCCAAACTTTCCCCTTATAACTCCTTCACCATTGAAATAAAAAAAGAATTTATATTGTTCCAACAACGGATGTGTTTTAACTAAACCACCCCTCCCCCCTCCTTTCCCCACAACATTTTGAACGGAATGTACACACAAATTGATTCCAGATGTATCAGTGATTATATCAAAGGGTTCGACCCGAAATGTATATTTTGGGAACTGTAAGCACAAACAATGACCGTAATTTCAGATGATCGTGGGCCGGATGAACATCACAACAACCGCAACACCAACACTAAACCAGCGATTTAAAAAAACATCATAATTCTTTAAAATAATGCATAGTGGCACAAACCCGAAAGACAAATAAAGCTAGAGGTACACGGAGTTTGTTTGGACACGGGCGGATTGTTCATGTGCAGATTGCAATCCCCCCCCCCAGAAACACATCACTTCCACACGGATGCTAAAAGTGATTTCCGGGACAGGATAGCCTGTGTGCATCGGTCAAACATGACTTTATGGCAAGTTACAGTCCAATTTTCGTAGAAAAAGCCTTTTATAAACATAATTTTTTTCTGTAACATTGATAACATTATCAGTGCTCTTTATCAAAAATAAAGCTGTAGATCACACGGCTTGACGTATGAATACATGGAATTGTTGCACTTTCAACCATAGACATTGATCAAGAGTCACTAAAATTTGGCTTTATAGAAATATATTTATTAATTATAAGGCTAATCTAAAAATAAATCATTAGCTTACAATAATATTTCATAATGGATTCATATATAGTCTCCCTTTACATAATTAGTTGAATGGGCAAGAGCACCCATATGGGTTTACCAAATGGGGTATGGATTGGAGACACATCTGCTAGTTCTTCATTGAGCAAATATTTTAGGAATTTAACCTTGTGGGAGATAATTTTAGAGCATCTGAATGAGCTAATTATATGAGTTTCAAGAGACAATTTTTGCAACAAAAAATGTTTCTGAAACATTAACAACAACAATAAAATTTAGTTGAGGTTGAACCAATTGAAAATAAACATTATAGTTTTCATAATTTTATTGAAGAGAACAAAATGAAAATAAAGTTGTTGAAGAGGGAATGGAAGGAAATATACATGTTATCATTTTTATCTGTTAACTCGGATAGTGATGATTCAATGTTGTTAATAACAAATTGAAGTAAAATAACAAGTACATAACTTTATTTTTTCATAAACAAATCAAAAAAAAAAAAGTAAATATTCGGAGTGATAAGGGGGTGGGGGTGGCGGGGTTTCAGACCCTCCTTATCACCAATTTATGGATGGCCATGTAAATGGGCTAATTATTTAAATACAAGTGTATTATTTTTTCCTCGTCAGCATGAGCCTCTAGCTGACAGATAAGGTTCTTCCTGTATAAATCGAACTTTATATGTCTGTCCTGATATTGACCAGCTCATATCAACGCGAGGCTGCACGCATGTTCTGTCATGCAAATCATAACCTAATCATCTTATTAATTAATCTACGTGTATAATTACTGGCCGTCGGGGGACAGTGACAAACCTGTGTAAGTGAGAGAGAACGTTCGAAAAAATAAACAAAACCAGTGTTTTGCGATAAACAGCCCGAGAGAGCGACGTGGAGATAAACAAAACGTGCATTAAACGGGCTGCCTAGTTATTCAGATATCGTCAATCAGATGTTGCGCTTAGGTTAAATATTGATAAAAAAGGTTCAACAGTACACGAGTTTGCTGTTTATTGGAACAAGCACACTGAACACAACTATTTTCTATGACTCAAAACACATATAGACTTGTAAACATAGTTTAAAAGCTTACATTTTCCCTCTGAAAAGTAAAAAAATCCACACATTGGATCATTAAGAACTAAATGCCCGGGAAACGAAAGGTAACTGGTGTAGGAGCGTAGAATAGATATTTGTGAATAGAATGAGGGCATTTAATATGGGGAGTAACAACACATTGTATTATCATTTGTATTTTCCTCCTCCTTGTTTGTTCTCCTACTGCCAGACAGATCCACCCAGGAACGTTATAAAACCACTTCGTTTCTGACGCTTAGGAATTTCTTTTCGACTATTCTTGAGACTTAGCTACTTTGCCTATTTGGGAATTCAAAGCTTCTTTTGCGAAGCAGGTTGCATCTTAGCTCGACACACTCAAGCACTCAAAGCATTATCAAACTTAGATACCAATGTACGAAATAGAAAGCTAGGGAAGAAAATAATCAGTTCACCTGGTGAGGCCTATGGTTTATCAACTAATAACACTTCCCCTCTTCCGCCGACGAGTGTAAACGCTCACTCTATTATTTTCACCTGGACCGTATTGCCTTACATTCTAAAATAATAGTTTCCTTGTTTCCTATTCTAGATATAGATTTTCTTCCATGGACTCATTTTATCTACCGCCTGGCAGGAAAATTCTTACCGAATATTCACGTAAATAAACCAACAATCCTGAATTTTAGATGAGTTTAAAAATTATGTTTGCAAAAAAACTGCATTAAGAGCATTACAAATTCGTGAAAAAGTAAATTTATTTTTATAATTACTTAAGAATGTATAGTTTGTGTTTCAAGGTTATTTCTTTAAAACTCACCGAATAAAACGTAAAATAATACTTTTACATGTGAAATCTTATCGTGACTTGTCATGACGTCACAGGTATGTAATGTCATTAAGCAAATGAAAGAGTCCAAACAAAAAATACAAATTAGAGGGGTTAACTGCCTTGTGTTTGGGAGCTATGCTTAGAGATATGAGTGAAATTTGAGAGGAGGTCAAACAAAGAATTTATTTAGGCAGTGCTATTATTCAGGTTGTAAGATGTTATCGTCTCGTCTTATGTCTCGAAACATCAAACAGAGAATATACAAAACTATAATACTACCTGTTGTTATTGACTGATGGGAAACTGGGCTCTCACTTTGTACCAAGAGAATAAATTGAGAGATCTTTTTAGAACAAGCTGAGAAAGATAATTGAGAGCCTATAGGAATGAAAACATAGGAGGGTGGAGAAAGTCACGTAATGAAGAACGTCAATCTTTTTATACGTCCCTAAGCATATTAAGGGTAATCAAGGCACCCAGTATGAGGTGAAGGGGTGGTCATGCGAGGCGTATGGGCGGTGAGAGACGTGTAAACAACATTTTAGTTGGGAAACTTGAAGAAACGAGACCTCTAGGTAGGGCGAGACGTTCGTTGATGGGAGGATAATGTGTAAATTGATTTGAAGGAGAGTTAGGTATCAGTTTAGGGACTAGAGGGTGATTTTACACCCTCCCCTCCCGTTTCTAAATCTCGATACACTCTACCGGGATTTGAACCCCAAGCTTCTCGTAGCCGACAAGATGAGACTGATGCTTTTATCAACACGTTCATTTATACGTGTAAGAATGTATGAATGGAAATATAATGGAGGAGGAAGGAAAGAAGCCAAAGAGCGAAAATTAGATCAAAGTTATCATAAAGAATCGTAAACCATTCAAAGAAATTGGGATTGAAGAAATTGAGGATTATAAGTAGAACATGATAAAGGCCAACATTGATAATGATAGCAGGAAATGTCACAGAAAGCGAGAAAGAGATAAATAAAATACCAAGTGAACTAAAAACTTAAGAAAAGTGGATATTGATATAGAGAGGAAATAGATAAGGCAAAAAAAAAATGACAACTGGAAAACAGGAAATAGTCGAGGAAGATACATAATATGAAAGATAAGGCTGAACAAAAAGATAGAAACATTAAAGAGGCAGGGGGGAGGGGGGGAAGGTAGGATGGACGAGGGACAAAGAGAAAAGGAAAGAAGAGAAAAGTAGTGGAGATCCATTAGACAAAAGTAGAGGGTGTTGTAATGAGAAGGACAGAAAGAGAGAGAGAGAGTGGGAGACCCGGAATGCAAGTGTTGACGCTGGTTGCGTTTTAAAGGGAGAGAGAGATAGGATTAATGAGGGGATTAGAGGGGGAGAGGGGAGCATGCGCCACGTGCTGCTAATCACAAGGGCTGCTGGGAGCGAGACCTCGTCATCAATCTCCGAGTAAAACTAGGAGGATTGACCAAATTAACCATAACTGGCTGCCGGGACAGTAGTGGGCCGGGGAGACATCGCGTGGGGGGAGGGGGAGGGGGCAGAGCACTTCACGCTGTATACATCTTTCAACAACATGATAAAGTCGAACATAAAGATATAAATAAAACACTGGTCATGTCACGTACGAAATGATAAAGTCAATGACACAAAGATAAAACATTAGAGGGGCCACTTTATATAGGTTTCAAACCTAAATTATAAAACAATTATATTGTATCGGAGGTGGGTAGAGGGGGAAGAATCTACTAAGAGTTAACATCAGAACATGACAAAAACGGGACAGTTTATAAGAAAGACACG
Organism: Timema monikensis; assembly: GCA_902151445.1. NCBI lineage: Eukaryota > Metazoa > Arthropoda > Insecta > Phasmatodea > Timematidae > Timema > Timema monikensis. The sequence continues at coordinate 73,424 of CABFVZ010000576.1, read as the reverse complement.
CACGTATACATTTGTAACTGTTACACTTTGAGACGTGAACTGTGCACTCGCGTTAGGGGCACGTGTCATTTCGGCTGACAAGGGAGAGAATGGACAGGGGAGGAGAGTAGAGGGGGCAACAGGATCACGATCTGTATTGTGTACGAACACACTTGAATACGAGTCTATTTCAGCGTGATCCCAAGCAACGACCGTTGCAGCGGATCTGAGCTAGAGATATGTCACGGGATCACGTGCCCCCCCTGCCCCCATACCCCTCCAAAAATAAGTAATAGGGAGTTCAATGGTTCAAGGTATGGTTACTCCATCACTACCTGGAGGACAAGATATCAAGAATGGGAAATGGATACTACAACGACGAACACGCTGACTAAATTCTAACTTCTTTATCCCTACCCTCACTAGAATAGTCGAACAGAAATTCCAAACGACAGAAAGCAAGTGGGTTTATAACGGTCTTGGGTGGAACTGTCTGGCAGTAGGAGAACAGAGGATGAGGAAAATACAAATGACAATACAATATGTTGTAATAAATGACATTCTATCCACAAAGATCCATTCTACGTTCCTATACCAGTTACCTTTTGTTTCCCGGGCATCTAGCGCTTAATGATCAACAGAAGTATGGGGATTTTTGTACTTTCCAGAGGGAAAATGTCAACTTTTAAACTGTTTTCAAGTCTGTATATATGTATAAGATCACATAAAATAGTTTTGTGCTCATTCTGGTAAACAACAAACTTATAGGATGTTAAATATATTATATAATATAATAATATTTAGCACCGCGTCTTACTACCCGTTCGGGTTATACGCTTTAAGTACTAATTACGCCAATGGATTAGGAATTGGGAAGGTTGAATTAGAGGAAGTGAACCCGACCGAGATTCGAACCTCGATCTCCCCGTCCTCAGCAGTCGAGCTCAACACGACAAGCGCGTTAGCCAACCACGCCATCGAGGCGGGTTATAGGATGTTAAAGGTTTTGTCAATATTTTTAGGTAACCCCCGTGTAATTAAATACGACGGGTAATGAAACACGGATAATATATATTATGTAGATTTGTCCGCTAGATCACAAAAAGACCAGAGATGAGCTGCTTGTGATAAAGAAGAAATTATAGAATCATTAGAGGAATATATTAATCATCCAGTCCAAACCTTGCGTATATAATTCGCTTCTGTCCATAACTAAGGTATCCCTTCTCCGGCTACTATCAGTGAGTTTATAATGACTGTCTTCAGATAAAGAAATAAAACAGACAAAAGTTTCCGTCCAGTGTCAATAAACCGGATTTCACAAAGCTAGATCCAGGTAGCGACCCCACCCCTTCCCATAAAACAACCCACTAAACGAGCCTACTCATACTGCAAATGACAAAGATAAAGTAGGATACAATGTTGTTGTTTTTTTTGTTCACGTGAATGTTTGCAAATTGTCTAGTTTCTAGTTTTAACAATCTTCAAATATCGTCTAGTTACTCGTCTACAAGTAAGACTGAGAGGGTATGGGCATGCAATGAGGATAGAGAAGGAGAGGATGCAAAAGAAAACAATGGAAATCAAGTATGTAGGGAAAATATCGTAAGGGAGGCCAAGGAAGACATGGGAGGAGCAGAGAGCAGGAAATGTTCAAGTGAGAGGAGAAGAATGGAAGCAATTAAAGGAGGAAGGAGGGGGGAAGGATAAAGGGAGGTGGAGGCATTTTACTAAACTGACGCGGCCACAGGCTGGAAACAGTTGATTATTATGACTATGATGACTGAGTTACTTGAATGAGAAGGTTTATTCATTTAAAGGTGGTAATTGGGTGAGTTTAGTGTGGAGGGAGATTGTGGGGGATTGCTGGTAACTGAACTAATGTGTTCGAACCTCTTTACAAAGAACAGTTTGAAAGTGAATTGTTTAACTTGTAAGTGTTATCACTGAGAGCTGTAAATAGACTCCCCAGTGGCGAGGGACTCAACCTGGCTATAGGAGCAGTGAAACTCTGGTAAGACTGGGTGTCTGGTGTTTCCTTGTCTGTGTCCAAGGTTCATTATCGTCCACACTCCGTTGTACCTCAAGAATAAGAAGTCACATGCACGGAATGTTTGTAAAGGGAATGTTCTCCTTAGAGAAACGAATGTCAGTTCCAGTCGCAAGAGGCCAGCACAACCTCCCAGATCAGTGAGAGGCCTCCCATGCCATGTCCTCTTACTCATCAATCATCTCTTTGAGGATCACGTGATCTGGACAGACGGCGCCCGCTTCTTCCCGGGGACTAATGATCGGTTTCCAGTATGCGAGACCGCTTCTATTGGTGTCAACTCTGTTGATTCATCGGGATGTCAACGGGAGTTAAATGGTTTTACATCTTGAGACGAAGTTGAAGATAGAGATGAAACTTTTTAATGTGCTTAAAGAGAAAATGGTCCGATCAGTAGTGTAGAAACCTGGGGAAGAGGGGATGCAAGGGGACATTGACCGCCTCCTGGAAATAATCCCCCTCTTCTAGATTTATTTCAATATCCTCTTATATTCTCAAAAATGAAGTTAAAATATGAATTAGAATCAAATACCAAGTAGCATCAAGAGGAATATAAAACGTATTCAAAAAATTCCAGTTTGGGAACACCTAAACTATTTTCTATAGGAATATAAATTTTCAACTTTTTGAGGGAGGGGGGGAGGAGATCCTCAAATAGCTTGTTGAGAAATAGTTTTAAAAAAACCAGCCAAGGAACACCCATATTAACATCTAGGAGAAAACAATTTCCAAACATGTGGTGGAAAAGGGTTCTTGTATGGACCCCCCTTAGGTTTGGAGGTCTAAGACCCTAAAAAAAAAATCCTTTTTGGACTATTGATCCCAGTCTCCACCCCCACTCTCTACATAAATAAGGTGCTACCACCCCTACTCTTGGTAGTAATTTAAGATCAGTGAATTCCAGAGAAAGATGAGGTATAATAATAAATTGAACCATGTATTAACACATCCACTCTACAGCAGAACCTACGTTAGTGGCACATTCAACCACCGAGCGCTGTAGTCGATACGCGTGAGCAGATAACTGAAATCTCTGTTATTACTGTTATTGTAACTTATCTGATGATGTTTCTGGTGTTAAGGTCTTCAGGATAAATTAAACTGAAGTGTAAACTTTACAACTAGGGATAGGCCTATATTGATTGCATTCGTTCAATTTAAAAATATGGAAAATTCGTCAGGAAAAATTAAAGGAGCATTTATTCCATCTCACATCATTAGTTGAAGAATGAAATCGCGGTGCATCTTGGTACGTTTAATGTGTATCTACTAGTATATATACAGTCAACGTTGGTACTAATATGAGTCACCGACGTTTAAACTGACAAGTCTTGAGGTGCGGCAGAAGAGAAAGTGAGTAATTTTACAGTTTTTATAGCATTACATTTTGTTAGACAAAATAAATCAAATTTTTATCCACTAGCAACATAGAGTTTAGTTTTATGCACATGCTAATAGCAACAGATCTTGAATATCTGTCAAGGGTGTCCTGGAATTTTGTCAAAAAAATTTAAACAAAGAGAAAAAGTTTTGACAAAATTCCAGTACACCCTTGACAGATATTCAAGATCTGTTGCTATTAGCATGTGCAGAAAACTAAACTCTATGCTGCTAATAGAAAAATATCTGATTTATTTGGGCCAAAACATTTCAATTCTATAAAAATTGTAAAAATACTCGCGTTCCCTTCGACCTCACCTTAGGGTACTCTATAGCAGTCTAATAAAAAGGCGTTAGCCAAACTAGGAACAAGCATGCCGTTTAAAATTTGATGAAGGTGGGTATGGCGAGATATTGGCAGTTTTCTTGTTGTCCTTAGAACAGTTTTTTTTTAACAAAAGAAATCAAATATTACCTCGGTACACACATAGAGTTTAATTTTCTTGGTATGATGATATTTTTTGAATATTTATCAAGGGTGTCCTCGAATTTAATGACAACTTTTTCTCTTCATTTATTAAATTTCTCATCTGATGCCGCTATGCTCATGGCAGATTTATTTGTCAACAAAAAATTTTTTTTCTAGAAAGACTTCATAAACACTTACCTTTCCTTGCATCCCTACATCCCAACATAAAATTTACAAACAATTTAGAAGTGACAACGAGATATTATATTAATCAAACAATTATGCATGGAGGGATAAAAAAAAACAAGTTTCTAGTTAAGTTTTAACTTTTAATTTAATTAATGCTATATTTTCTTCTAAGCATACGAAGTTTTGGAACATAACACGAAATGTAATAATTACTCTTGCCTCACCAGGAACTATATTTATTCAACATAACACAAGTAATTATACAAACTGTCCCTAAAACATTGTCAACACGGAACAAGTTGGTTTAGAGGGCATGAGGGAGGGGGTGGAGTCCCTTACCTTCCTCCTATTCTCCCCGTAGAGTTTTGTACCACAAAAAAAAATACACTCGAAGCGCGAGAGATGCGAAAACTCATTTTGCAAATTGAATAATTCATCAGCATTTCCCTTTCTCCTGGCTGTACTATAATTTCATACACAGAAACTTCTCTTACCCCCTCCCCTATCAACCCGTTTCACCCTTAACGTTCTCTAAATGCTGGGGAAAGGGGGGGGGGGGGGGGGTAGCGGCTTGTAAACAAAACATGCAGGCACGAGTGCGGCTTTGTGCTTTTCAGCAGGGGAAAAGTAGTTTACTCTCGTGTTAGCCAAAATAGGGGGTTTGGGTAGGGTGTGTGTTTTTGGGTCGGTTCCCTACACAATTTGAGGAGCGAGAAGGGCTCGATGGAGGTCGGGTGGGGGTAGGGGTTGGGGGGTGGGGGGCATTCCTTGAATACAAATGACCTCTAATTCTTGGTTGGTTTTACTCTTACATTCTTTCTGCACACAATTATTTTATACGACCTCTACCCCTGCACACGAGTGAACCGGATTTTTCAAATGAAAAAAACAACAAAGGAATTGTCTTTAGTTATAAAAGGATTTTAATTCCCTAGAATAATTGATCAAAAGTTCATAAATGCCCAGAAACCAAGTGGGCTTATAACGTTCCTGGGCGGAGCTGGCCAGTGGGAGAACAAACAGGGGAGGAAGAAAATACAAGTGACAATACAATTTGTGTTGTATTAAAAGATCCCCAAAGATCCATTCTAATCTCTTATACCAGTTACCTTTCTTTTCCCAAACATTTAGCTCTTAATGATCAACAGAAATATGTGGACTTTTGTACTTTTCAGAGGGAAAATGTCAACTTTTAAACTATGTTTACAAGTCTATGTATGTATAGGGTCATACAAAATAGTTTTTAGTGTTCATTTCAGTAAACAACAAACTCTTGGATTGTTAAAGGTTGTATAAATATTTAACCTAAGCACAGCATCTTATTGGCAATATCTAGTCTACTTTGGCAGGCACCTTAAGAAAGGAATTGAATCTTTAGGCCTACTTATTCTCCCTAATAAGCTTTCCACAATTTGCTCCTATGGTTTCAGCAAGAAACCTGGTTAAAGTCAACTGTGAATATTATAACTGTTCTGTAACACAGTGCTGCTAAAGCACAACACTGTTGAAAGGGCTACAATTCAAAAGCTACTAAAACTATTCTCATTATTTAATACGTCAAGTCATGTGATCTACAGCTGTCACTTTTGATTGATATTATCAATATCCAACAAACAAAACCTTGTTTTGTTTCATTTGGTTGATATATTTAAAGTGCATTTTCTGAACCAACTGATTATATCAGCACAAGACTAACCGGCTCCGTGGTGTAGTGTCAGTACTAGAAACCCCGGGTTCAATACCCGGCTGGTACCCTGGGTATTTTTCCCGAAAGGGGTTGGTTAATTGGTTTTAAGTTAGGTTTAAGTGTTTCTACTGGTTCCAGAGCCTCAGTCACACTCACTAACATCCACCACCTCATCTCATCAGGACATGATTTCCACGTAAAAGATGTACTATTAGTACATTCGGGCGTCCCCTGGACAACGGTACATTAGCACCGGCTAGTCTTTACACCACTGAGCTACCGGCTACGAATGATTTAGCCCAGACGCGCTAAATATATATTTTATTTATTTTTTTAACACAAAACTTATAAACTAACCTAAATCTAGAAAATACACAAAAGCCAGCCCCCTGGCCGTTAATGCATCACTTTGAAAAGGTAAACCCAGAGCTCACTTATGATAAATTTGTCGGTCATGCCGAGAATCGAAACCCACGACCCCTAGCTCAGCAGACACTTTACCGACTGAGCTAAGGTGTCGGATTAACATCATTAATAAAATATTAAAATTCTATAAATATTAATCGCACCAATTTTTTTTTTATAGTTGGGACTATATTCTCTCAACGTAGCCGACATGCAGTGCGACACAGGATAGGCCCGAGAGGAGGAAAGGGCGTCACTAGCATCATCTCAGACCCGACAAAGGGGGAGGAACAGCGACGACAATGGAAGCACGTGTTCTCAATTTCTAGTGTTTCGTTTGAGCTGTCTCCGTTCTGGAAGATGGGTGGTCCTCTCTTCAGCCCCATACTACCCCATCCTTTAAATGTGCTTCATCAGAATTTTGAAACCATTTGATTTGACTTTTGTGTCGCATTCATTCGGTGCTTGAATTGGAGAGAGGTAGAAGAAATCATTGTTCGTTTTGTGCACCGCGTCTTAGCACCGGTCCATACAGAATATGTTCGAGTGTCGTTAGTAATAAATATATAGGTTGACCCATGATGCTTTGCAAAACAACCTAGAAACAGCTGATTACTGACATATTTTATTTTCCAGGGGATAAACCTATCTTTTATATTATTGCCAATATGATTATTTAATTACTAGGTTGTGTAGTGAAACAAATAAATCAACAGAGAACGATAACGTAACACACGCTTTTCATAAACTAGTTCTTCCAAATCATGCCCCAACAGTAGAGGCAGCTTCTGTTGATTTAGATGCATGCTTATTGATTGAGTCTGTTGATTTAGATGCATGCTTATTGCTTGAGTCTGTTGATTTAGATACATGCTTATTGCTTGAGTCTGTTGATTTAGATACATGCTTATTGTTTGAGTCTGTTGATTTAGATGCATGCTTATTGATTGAGTCTGTTGATTTAGATACATGATTATTGACTGAGTATGTTGATTTAGATACATGCTTATTGATCGAGTCTGTTGATTTAGATACATGCTTATTTGATTGAGTCTGTTGATTTAGATACATGCTTATTGATTGAGTCTGTTGATTTAGATACATGCTTATTGATTGAGTCTGTTGATTTAGATGCATGCTTATTGATCGAGTCTGTTGATTTACATACATGCGTATTGATCGAGTCTGTTGATTTAGATAAATGCTTATTGCTTGAGTCTGTTGTATTTAGATGCATGCTTATTGATTGAGTCTGTTGATTTAGATACATGCTTATTGATTGAGTCTGTTGATTTAGATACATGCTTATTGATCGAGTCTGTTGATTTAGATACATGCTTATTGCTTGAGTCTGTTGATTTAGATACATGCTTATTGTTTGAGTCGGTTGATTTAGATACATGCTTATTGATTGAGTCTGTTGATTTAGATAAATGCTTATTGATTGAGTCTGTTGATTTAGATAAATTCTTATTGATTGAGTCTGTTGATTTAGACACATGCTTATTGATTGAGTCTGTTGATTTAGATGCATGCTTATTGATTGAGTCTGTTGATTTAGATACATGCTTATTGATTGAGTCTGTTGATTTAGATACATGCTTATTGATTGAGTCTGTTGATTTAGATACACGCTTATTGATTGAGTCTGTTGATTAAGATACATGCTTATTGATTGAGTCTGTTGATTTAAGGCGCATACATACTGAACTAGTCCTTTGGCTTAGGCAAAATAGTTGGGGAAGTAAGTCTGAGATGGAATGGGCATATAATGAGGATGTTGGAGTAGGCTTACTTGAGATAGTAGAGGAAGCAAGGCAGATATTGTATGGGAATGTAATGAGGATATTAAAGTTTTGTAGAGACATTTGATCCTCAATTTTAAAAATTTTAGTCGCCCAACTAATGATTCCTCCACCTTTTTCTAAAAATATTAACAGATTTTAAATCTTTAAATTCTGATGGTACAGCATTCTAAACCCTGGTCGCTTGAAAAGTGAGTGATTTTTCAAAGTATCTCGTTCGATGTTTCGGTACTGAAAAAAAGGTCAAAAATTAGTGTTTTGTTGCCGCTATCTTGAAACAAAATAGTGAAATCAAATTCTAATCAGCCTTTATGTTAACCGGACGTCAGAGTTAGTCGCACGAAAAATTTCCATCACATTTGGTGATGGTGATTTTTGAGTGAAAGGGTAACAGACAAACACCAACTAATTTTTATATATTAAGAAGAAGAATTGGTTTCGGCGAGCTTAATTTCACCCATAGAATTTTAAATTCAAGTAGTTTATATTTTTAAGTAACTATTTATTTGTGTAGTTTGTATCAAGCAAACTTACTAAGCAAAAAGTCATAATATTGAAATATAATTAGATTCATTTTACAAAATAACGGACTTTAAATCAGTGTTTTAAAAACAAATGAGTTTCATTTGACTAAAAAGAAAACTTTTAAATAAAACTGCAAATTACCAAAATTAATAAGTTTGAAATAACCTACAAGTTTTAGAAAGTAATGATAATACAAGTTCTCCTTACAAAATTAAAAATGTACACGTTGTGATTTGAACAATTCTTTCTTTTTCTGAAAATTTAGAAATGAACCTGGGACCTTTGGTTTAGTGCGCCAATGCTCTAACCACTGAGCTACCCAGGAATCGTCCCGTGCCCAGAGTCATTCTTCACTCATATTTTAAGGCAGAGTCTATGATGGACGTGCGGAAATTGTCGGCTACAAATGTGTGATTTTATTAACGGGACGGTTCCTGGATAGCTCAATAGTAGAGCATTGGCGTACTAAGCCAAAGGTACTGGGTTCGATTCCCGTGTCCAGGTGTCATTTTTCAATTTTCAGAATATAATATTTTGATGGAGTAATCCTCACTAAAAGCATAAATAATAGCTTTGGCTATTTGATTCTTTAATTATTTCTTTGTCATACAAGAGAAACAGATGTATTTTTTTTATCTTACGTCTTCTAAAGATAATATTGTTTCGTATTTGATTGTATAATACTGTACCTTAGATTACTTCTCTGAGAAAGCTCTTGTGAGTGAAAGATGATAACTAAGACAATGCTAGTAATGAATGTTATTGTTAATGAGGGAAGTTGGTTGAAATGAAATCATTATAATGATTTGTAGTTATGTGCATGAAGGTGTGTCTTGATCAAACTAAAGTAAAAATAGTTTATATACAAGGTGTTCCCACTTTAAACGGTTAAACTTGGGGAAGTGGTAGTGGATCAAAAAACTAACTCAAAATGTATTTTGGAGATTTGCTAGTTTTATCTTCCTTTTCGCGCAAACAGAAAAAAACTAAATAAAAACACGTTTTTATGCAGAGGTCCTCGGCAATAAATTAATATTAATTTTCTTGGAAGATGGATAGGTCGTGCTGGACCAGTGGCTTGGCCTCGGTGTTCATTTGATTTAACGCTATTAGATTTTTTGAATGGGTAGCTCTCATGCAAAGGGTGTATGGAATGCTTGCTGCTAATGATCTTTAATCGTTACGACAAAGAATTACGCAAGCGCGCGAAGAAACAACTGTCGTGCAATGTCGGTCAGCCACCCGTTCTGTCATTGATAGGCGCAATGCTTGTATCTGGCCTGGGCTAGAGGCCGTCAATTTGAATCAAACAAATAAAATATTTATTTAATATATAATTATCTATTTTGTTTTTATTTAGTTTTTTTCTGTTTGCGTGAAAAGGAAGCGAAAACTAGCAAATCTCTAAAATACATTTTGAGTTAGTTTTTTGATCCATTACCACTTCCCAAAGTTTAGCCGTATAACCTGGAAACATCCTGTATGTATATATCTATATATATTTTTAGCACCGCGTCTTATTACCCGTTTAGGTTATACGCTTATGTACGTTTTACGCTAGTGATTTTAAGAATTAGGAAGGTTATATCAATAGAAAGTGCACCCGCATTTGCGTGGAAAACCACCAAGTACACCTGACCAAGACTCAAACCTCGATCTCCCATTCATTGTCAGTCTAGTATATTGCAAGAGTAGCGCGTTAGTCCACGCAGCCACCGAAGTGGGTAGCACCATGTATATTAATTTTATGAAATTATATCTATAATGTAGATATACTTTTATTTGATATGATTTCTTATTTCTTCGAAGGATAGGTTATTAGATTGTTAAGTTTTTTAATGGTACGTTTAACGCCATAGTTGTCCATATCAATAGAGACATGATCCAAATCCCAGGTTCATCTATTTCGGTTTGTCAGCGACAGGGAGTCCGTGGTTTGAATCTAAGCCAGGTGTATTAAGGGTAACCAAGACTTAGAGGATTATGATAGTGAGTATGACGGGGCGGAGCCAATGAAGATCTTACCTTAACTTAAACCTAATTAAACAAACCCCGGTGACCATGGGAATTGTTCCCCTTTCAATAAAAATCCTGTGGTACCAGCCGGGAATTGAACCCAGGGACTCTAGGTCAGCAGCCAGGCGCTCTGACCCCCATACCATGATTCCGGTAATAATATATATATAAAATATGGCTTTTAGGTCACTCTTGCGCTTTCCATTAAGGGACAAGGGCACATGTAATGCCGCAACATTGTATCTAAAAATTGTGTCTGGGTCAAGAAGGCCGGAGCAAATTATTTCCTATCAACTTGCGAACCACACATATGATGTCGTCCAGCGGTTCATCTAGGGTCCAGTTCTAAAGGTCGAGCTATAAATTTATAGCATGATCTGACATGAAATATGGGGTCAACATGATTTTGACCCTCCGTGCCGATGCTGGATTTTTAAGGCGCTGGAACAGTCGATCATATATTCCTAAACGCCAGAAAGCAAGTGTGTTTATAACTTTCTTGGGTAGATCTTGCACGGAAGTAAGAGGACAAACAGGGGAGGAGGGAAATACAAATGACAATACAATGTGTTGTATTAAATGACATTCTCTTCACAAAGATCCATTATACGCTCCTATACCAGTTACCTATCGACTCCCGGATATTTAGCTCTTAATGATCAACAGAAATATGGTGATTTTTGTACGTTTCAGAGGGAAAATGTCAACTATTAAACTTATCGTATGTTTAGAAGTCTATATATGTATAGGGTCATAGAAAATAGTTTTGTGTTCACTCCAGTAAACACCAAACTCGTGTACTGTTAAAAGTTTTGTCAACAATTAACCTAAACGCAACATCTGACTTGTGATATCTCGGCAACCTACTCTGAATCTTGTGAATATGTTTCAAAATACTGTCTAGCAGCTCTCACCATTTCTGGTTGACCTGGAGTGACCACTTCCTTATGTCTGAAGAGCACAGTTCGACGAGTGAAGGTGTCGCTAGCAGGGTCAGTCGGTGCCTTGGCAGACTGATGTGCAATAGTACCTTCTGGCTCAGTGAGGAGACTACCTCACTCCTCATTTCCCTAGTACTCCTCTTGACTAGACTTTACAGTTGACGGTGGAACTGTTGAGGATCCAACAATCCTCGGGTTGAGTATTATCCATACAAGCATTAATATTTATATGTTATCTGATCAAAGATCGAGGGAAAAGTGATTTTAATTACATCTTTAAAATTAATGGTAGTTTACTGCTCACTAATTTTTTGGTAAAATTGTGTTCAAACTATAATAAACCATATCAAGAAAAGGTATGCACGATTGTCTCGTACCATTTATTTAGTATGTGCACAACAAAAACAACAAAACGCGTTATTTGTATATCTAGGGAAAGCGAATGTGAATTGGCGGGGAAGGGGTTAGAACCTTTCCTCCCCTTAACCCTCTCCCTCCTCCTGGAGATGTCGGTGGTTCCAAGTGGCGTCGTTTCTGCTCTGACACCCCAAACCACACACATATCCTACACAGGTTAAAACGAAAGAGGTGCACTATTTTGGTCTATCCTGAGTGGTTTTGTTGATGAAATGAGAAGGTTATTTACACTCCTCAAGAGACCAAACATTCATCCCTGTCCCCCC
>CABFVZ010000576.1:34144-52469 GCA_902151445.1 Timema monikensis | reverse complement strand
TTTTTTTTTTTTTTGCACCATATACCTAGCGCCATATACCTAGCATTGTACAACAGATTATTTAAGAGTAGTTTTGATGAGTATAAGAAAGAGTGTGGTTTTGAAGATCATCAATCACAGTTAACTGTGTTTTGAGTATTTGCTCCACATAAACTATTCAAGTTGTGGGGTTGTATTATGGATTAATTAATTAAAGTAAGAATACTTACAAAGTATATGTCAATACAATCATTTTGATTCAATAACAAATTGTTATTTAACTGAATAAACAATTAAAAAATTGTAAAAGATATGGATATATGATAAACAATACATAATTTTAAATCCATGGGAAGATTAAAATAAACGAAACGACACATCGGTACGTACGTCTTTATCACATAGTCTAGTACTTATAGTTTGTGAAAAATTTTCATAAATCAGTCATAAGTAAAATAACCTCAAATGATTTTTCTTGTAGAAAAATTAACATAAATTTGTATTTATCATTTAAAATATCAATCCAACACTTCAGCTCAGACGGCAGCGTGTCTGCCTACAGAGCAAAGGGTCCCGTGTTAGATACCCAACATGGCTGAAAGATTGATCATTAATGAAATATAGGTTAACACTTTTAAATTGATAAATTAACGGCTGGGGACTTGACGTTGTGTCTGTACTAATCTTAAGTTAGATTATAAGGCATATGAAGTTATGACAGGCCTAGCCAGCTGATAGTGGAAAATATATGGTAGAATAAAAACTGACAACAGGCTGGAAACATTAATGGATGTAAAATTAAAAATACTACATGAATAACCATTTCGAACAAGAACCATTTGATAAAAAAAAACCACGTCCTTGGTACCTTTATCCGGGATTCTAACCCTGATTTCTACATCACTTACAAACGAGATGAGCTTGACGTTTAATATGTGTGATCACTGAATCCGGGTGCTAGCCTTTAAAAAAAAACCTTGTAAAGCTCACACAAGCTTTACTCGTAGAGTTATTTAAAATGCCTTAGTATTTAAATGAATAAATCATTAATCAACCAATCCCTTGCTAGAAAAAACTTTGATTGGAATCACACACAAGGGGTGGGGGTGAGGTTGAGGGGCGGGCTCTTATGGTCGAATTATAAATTACTATTTGGAATGTTAACGCTACCCGAAAAGGGCACGTGGGTGTGAGGGATGTTATTATCTCTAGAATGGATCCAACTGATCGTCATGCAATTTATTCAGACACTACCAAGGGGGTTGCCTAGTTAGACAAAATATTACCGGTCAGAAGTTGTGTTTAGGTTAAATATTGATAAAAACCTTTAACAGAACACGAGTTTGTTGTTTACTGGGATGAACACAAAAGATATTTCCTATGACCCTATGCATAAATAGACTTGTAAACACAGTTTAAAAAGTTGACATTTTCCCTTTGAAAAGTAAAAAAATTCACATATTTTTGTTGATCATTACGAGATAAATGTCCGGGAAAAGAAAGGTAACTGTTATAGGAGCATAGAGTGGATCTTTGTGGATAGAATGGTGTCATTTATTAGGGGTGGCGCCACAAATTCATTGTATTGTCATTTGCATGTTCCTCCTCACTTGTTTTTCTCCTACTTCCAAACAGTTACACTAAGGAACGTTATAAATCCTCTTGGTTTCTGACGTTTAGGAACTTCTGATCGCCTATTCTAGTGACTTAAGGTTGGACGGCATTGATTGCAAGTTATTTCCTATAGGATTTTTTCTCACCAAAATTAACCAAATATTCATCTAGTCCAAACCTTTAATTTAATTTTCTCCACATGGTAATATCAACAGTTGTTGAATATCTGTAAAGGATGTCCTGGAATTTAATGATAACTTTACCTTTTTAATTAAAGAGTTTTCAATCAAATAGCTAATATGCCGATTAGAGATATTCAACCATTGTTGAGATTACCATGCAGATAAAATTAAACTCTATGTTTATACTTAAGAAATACTTGATTTATTTTTCTGAAAAAAATTGTTTGCAATGGAAACAATAAAAACATTTCGATTTTCCAGCATTCCTTTCGATATAATTTTACGGCCGCCTCGTTCAACGAGAAAGTATCAATCGTTGTCAGGCCGTATGGCTTAAAATAAAACGGTTTGTGTCGTTTTAAAGAACTACTTCTCTATTCTGTCTAGCTTATACTCCCTCTCGCCCTTCTTCTATAAACATCCTTTGTCGTTGTCAATAAGAGGGGAAAGAAAACTACAAAACTTCTCATCTCAAGAAAAGATGAAAGCTCGCTGCTAGTTATCAAATATCAAAAAATCACTGTATTAGAGGAAGGTTACGTCTAAAGCCCTTTTTCATCAACCCTAGTCTCACAACTCCCCAAATATGATTGAAAAGTCGTTGGAAATGAGCTAATATCACATTTTTACACATTTGTTTGTATTAATAAAAACTCAAACTATAGGGTTGTTATGGAAAAAGAGTCCTGTTGGAATATTTCTACTTTATTTTGGCATTAACCATATTTTGAAATAAGGCACCGTATAGTTAAATTTTGTGTTAAGAGCTGAACGTCCACGCGGCAATTTCTCGCTTACCAAGGTGGTCCCCTTAAGGCGGTATGGAAGGGTATGCGAGAAAAGGTGAGTGTTTTTGCAGTTTTTATGGCAAAACTTTTTTTTTGCCAAAATAAATAAAATATTGCTATAGTAAAAACAAAGCGTTTAATTTTCTTCATATGTTTATATCACCAGTTATTGAATATATGTCAAGGGTGCCCTGGAATTTAATTTAAAAAATTATCTTAATTTAAAAAGGGTTTAATCTACAGTAATGCCGTTATAAGCTCATGACAGATATTCAACAAACTGTTGGTATCACTATGGGATGAAAATTAAACTCTTTGTTACTACTGGATCAATATTTTATTTATTTTGACAAAAAAAAGTGTTGCCATAAAAACTGCTAAAACACTCACCTTTTCTCGCGTTCCCTTCCATCCACCATCCATCTCGTTCTGCTAAACCACGCAAAGTTCTCTAGACCTTGTTCCAAAAAGGAGAGTTCTCTCACAGCTAGGGTCGTGCCCCTGGTCAACATCATGTAATACTAGACTTGATACAGTTGTGTTGTGCGGGTAATATCCAAATGTACCTCACGGCGCTATGCTAGGTATAGTAAATGGGAAGGTAAAGTCCATTCGCCCCTATAGTGTGCTGGTAATCGAAAGCTATCAGAAGCTACCAGATCTACTCTCATGTATCCACACGCCAAGACATAAGATCTCCAAGATTCTATATTGAGCTGCTGTCACTTTAGGCAATCACTTTCACAACAATAAAAATAAAAACTATTTTACTTAGGAATTCAATCGATCGCTTAGAATTATCAATTCAAATCACTTAAGATAATTTATTAGACGAAAAACATTTTAGGAGGTCCCCATATTAAAAAAACTATGCACAGGATTAAAGAACGTCCCTGTTAAATTTGGTTAGAATTGGTCAACGAATTTTACAGTTGTGGAGCAAAAATCCGGAGACCAAATACCAAATGGTAAAGTTAAAACAGAACCTAGCTACACTCAGTCAATAATTGAGGATATATTCTAGTAGATTTTATAAGCTTCACAAATTCAATTTCTATAAGATAGACAGTGATGTTAGGATATTTCCTTTCGATTAGGTAAATAAATCTGGTGTTTAACCAACTAATGGAAATAATAATAATAATAATAATAATAATAATAATAGACACCCGATTCAGTGGCCACATGGTCTATCGCTATTCTCGCAGTAGACTAGATTGCTGATGACGAGGAAATCAAGCTTCGAATCTCGATTGGGTGTGTTGAGTTTTTTTCCCAAAATTGTTTTCAACTCTCCCTTCATGCAAATGTGGGTGCGCTTAATCTAAATGAAGCCTTTTTAATCCCTAAAACCAGTAGCATAATTAGTACGTGTATAGCAATGGGATGTAAGACGCAGTGATAAAAAATAATAATAAAAAGGTCCTGAGTGTGTGTGAATGTGGTCTCACTCTTGTGTGGGGAATGAGCCAGTAGTCAAGAGAGTTGTTCTCCTAACCACATCACTAATACCACATGCATGACAATACGAACGTAATTTATTACTTCCCGGTGTTGATAGGTCTATACACTGTAGTCCTACAGCACAAACAACAGAACATAAAGTTCCGACGGAGCCCGAGAGAGAGTGTGTGTGTGTTTCTTACAAACATAATAGAGTTAAATAAGGTCACGTCAAAAACCACCTCGATGAGTTGGTCCCATCCGAGATTTATTATAGGGATGAGAGGGTTTCGTTCTAAGTTGTGCCCGTTTATCAACCCCCTCCCCTTTCCATCTACCACCCTCCTCCTATTGAAACCAACTTCGACACACCATGGTTGATGACGATGAATCTTTGAATGTGTTTATTATTATTAGTTTTATTTCCCGCCAGTCCTGTTTTTTTTTAAAGTCTTTCGGGAATCCCATAAACTTCTATCCAGCCAATGCCAAGGTTTTATTTCTACGTATATAAATGTTTGGATTTTCGTAAATTAAATAAAGTGAAATGGGAAAGTTTTATTTGTTTATTGAATACTAAATATCGTATAATTTGACACGTAAATATTTGAGGGTGTCCGGCACCTTAGCTCAGTCAGTGGCGTGTCTGTCTACTGAGATAAGGGTCCCGGGCTCAATTACTGGCATGGCTGGAAAATTTATTATTGGTGAAATGTGGGTTTACCTTTTCACATTGATAAATTAACAGGCGGGGACTGGATGTTGTGCCTGTACTAGTCTTAAGTTAGATTATAAGACATATGAAGCTATGACAGGCCTAGAAAACTGTAGTGGAAAATATATGGCTTGAATAAAACACTGACCCAGGCCACAGGCTGGAAACAGTGATGGATGTAAAAAATATTTGAGGACACATGATTAGTTGGTACCCGAATTTTTGGGTAGACGGGATAGATATATATACTAGTCTGGAGTTATTTGATTGCACCGTGGATGTCAGAAGACCAAGAAGACACTACTAACCTCGACTAGCACAAATTTAGAAATCAGTAAAAGGATCCTAAAGGCATATTTATTGAGCGTTGCGCTTTATGGATGTGGAACATGAACCATCATTGACGCAACTGAAAGGAAAATATTAGAAGCATTTGAAACGTGGTTCTACTGAGGAATGTTGAAAATATCATGGATGGAGATAGAAGAAAGGAAACTTTGGAAAGCGTACAGAAAAGAAGAGTTAATATGGTAGGCCATAATATTGAGACATGATAATTTGGTGAAGATAGTTATAAAAGCAGATGTGAAAGGGAGAAATGCAAGAGGGAGACCAAGATGTAAAAAAATTGGCTCATGATAGACAAAAGTGGAGAGCTATAGAAAATCAATCGCAAGATTGATGACCTAATGATGATGTATTGAAGGGGCTTTTTCCAAAAAGGGTTTCACAATTTCCTTAATTCAAAATATACAACTGTGATGGATTTCAATAGTCTTACTTACATATACAAAAAGTTGAATTAAATAGTTGCGCTATTATATGTTAGTTACGGTTATGGCCGCACGTCTATTACAGACTTTGCCTCATAATATGTGTGGAGAATAGCTCTGGGCACAGGACGATTCCTGGATAGCTAAGAATTTACTAAATAGTTAGAACATTGGCATACTAAGCCAATGGTCCTGGGTTCAATTCCCGTGTCCAGGCGTCATTTTTAAATCCGTAGACTGTTTTAATATATACGGACATGGAAGGCCTACAACAAACCAAAGAAAAACTGAACAGCGCAACCTTGTTTCACGTTTTGTTGGCGTCAATATGAAGCTCAATTGATTAAATATTCTGTTTGTGCTGATATCAGTTTTATTATTCAGAAAATAGTAAATTTGTATGGGGCTATTACGCAACTCTTTACTGACGCTCGTTGGCGAAAGTAGTGAGAATACAGCGCACTAATGTTTTTTTAAATTACCGAGTCTTACTTCCTGTCCAGGTTACACACATTACTCTAATAGGGGGTTGGGGAGGGGGGCTGAGGAACTAAGCATTTTAGAGGTAATCTACCCACATTTTCGTGAAAGGATAGTGGGAAATAATTTAGGGGGAAAAACCCGGATCTCCCTGTCGTAAACAGGTCAGTCTAACACAAGAGTGATACCTTAGGCTATGCCTCCACCGAAGTGATTCACACTCCTCTTGAAGTGCGCTTAAGCCCGCTTCAGGGGCCGCACGGTCTAACGCACCACTCTCGCAATTGACTAGACCACCGATGGCGGTGAGATTGGGGTTCAAATTCCTGTCGGATGTACAGAGGGTAGTTTTTCCTAAAATAATGTTTAACCTTGCTCCATGTAAATGTAGTTACCTTTACTCTAAAGTCAACCTTCCTCATTCCTAACCCATTAGCGTAATCATTTAATATACGTAAACAACCAACGAGTAGCAAGGCGAGGGGACAAAAGTAAAATTATGCTAAACCATGTGAGGAGTATGCTATCATACATGTTTTACGACATTGATCACTCGCCTCGGTCGCGTAGTTAGCCAACGCGCTAGTTTCGTGCTGAGCTAGACTCCCGAGGACGGGGAGATCGAGGTTCGAATCTTGCTCGGGTGAAATGGGAGCGGGCGAGTGTTCCCTCCACGCAAATTCTGGTTCCCTTTCTCTATATTAAACCGTTCCAATTCCTAACCCATTAGTGTAATTAATACCTAAGCTTATAACCCGAACGGGTAGTAAGGTGCAGTATTAAAAAAATAACTATGGCATCTCCTAGTATGGAATCGAGGTCTCCTAGACTTGAAGCCAACCACTCTTCCTACTCTGCCACAGAAATGGAACACACTTTTTTTTTATCAACAGCAACAAAAATATTCCCAAGAAAATATGTTCTCGGTAACATGACGCAAAATGTCATGTTTGTAAATGACAACTTAAAAAACTTCCTGAGAGGACAAAACCACAGGATATTTTATTTTTTATTTTTGCTAAAATGTTTCCAATGAACTATTCACAAGTTATTCCCGGTGATAACTTATGTTAGTAAAGTCTTCCTTTCTTATCTGCGCCCGCATAGTTAGTTTTTTATTCAAAAAAATAACCGAGATAACTGACTGTATGAGGAAAAAAAATTACTTGGAGAGTCCATCTCAATCAAGTTGAGAGTAGTTCGTTAAGATTCATTTATTTATTTGGAGTATTAAACCAACTGATACACATCATCTTTAGAGTAAGAACATTTCCGGGAAATTGTCAATCGGTAACTCTTCCGCAGTGGTGGCTTGCTACCTAATAAGTAGGTGAAATTATTGGGATAGCGGAGGAGTTAACTTGAGCCTATTACAAATAGACATAAAGCCATGGGGATGAATAGGAGGGGGAGGTCAGTAATTTGTTAGCAAATGGTCAGGTCAACCTTAGAATTATTTTAATAATTGTATTAACTGTGGCAGGCCTACATTGAAAATATTTTTTTTTTAAATTCAACAAGAAATGAAAATTTCTCAGTAAAATTTTCAGATCTTTAAATTCCAGGGAAGAGGTATGTACTATCATATTGAAGTATTAACATATCTGGTCTACAGCAGACCCAACGTTAATGACAAATTCAACCACCAAGCGCTGTAGTCAATACGCGAGTGTGTGAATAGAACTGTAATCGCTCCTAATGCTTTAATTGTAATTCATTTAACTAGCTGAGACTTTTTAAAAGTATTTTTAAATATTTTTTCTAGACGGAAAATTTGCCGTCTCAAATTTCTAATCGGCATACAGCTTACAAATTAAATTAATGTTATAAAAGACACAACAGCCAGCCCCCATAAATTAATTCATAATTGTGGAAGGGGAAACCCACATTTAACCATTGATATATTCAGTCGTGCTGGGAATCAAACCCAGGACCTTCATCTCAGTAGTCTTAGATAAACCACGCCTTTAGCATGCAAGTCTGATATACAAAGCCACACGACTTGCAGACTAACATAATTCAGATTATCATATCGATTACTAGAAACCCCCTTTGGTGATCTAGTTCAAAGTGAGCTATAATGTGACACGACAGTAAACACGCGCGATTCTTCGATCAATCTCGGTCACAGAAACGAGGTCCTAGTTAGCAAAGCTCTAACTTACGAACGTTTGAACTACTGAACTAGATGAACGAATCTGTTAATTTCAGCGAAATGAATCCCTTAGAACTATTCCCAATATAACAGTAAACAGTTATGCCAATCTTTAACTCAGTCCACAATCCAACTATCACAGGAAGGGTTTCTCAGAATCCCAACATATTTTTTACGGCCAACATTGATAATATTATATTGTTATCTTTATGTATGTTACTAACAAAAGTGAAACATAATAAATTAAAAACCGACTTGCAAATGTACCTTCTCAAACTAATGAATAATATTTTATTGCAGTCACAGTCAATCTTGTTCTTGGAAGTGCAACCGACTCAGTGGCTAAATACGTCATGTTTTATTTTCTTACAAGCTTAGCAACATCACCTCAAGAGGACATCCGGTTACGGATGGAGATTGCTACGTCTCGCGTTGCATTTGGTGTCCTTCCCCCTTCTCCGTCTTCCACATTGCCCTTTAGCCGAGTGGTAAGGGAGACCGAGTATAGGTCTATTGAGACCTCGGTTCGTAGGAAAGACAACTACTGGCGTTAGAGGTGAGGGCGTGACTTTGCCTGCCTGTGACGTCATGGTAAGTCAAGATTTGATTTCTCATGTGCATGTATAAACTTATACGTTTCATTAGGCTAGTTTTAAACACTGAACATTTAAAAAAACAATAAAATTCTTAAATAATTGTAAAAATAACCATAAATAATAATACAAATATATTTTTTAACCCGAAGTAGTTTTTTTTAACTGTCTACAACCCAGGCTATTTGAGTTACTAACGATAATGGCCTGTAGTGATATTCTTGTAATGAACACAAAACTATTTTATATGACACTATAAATATATAGACTTGTAAACATAGTTTAAAAGTTGACATTTTCCTTCTGAAAAGTACAATAGTCCACATATTTCTGTTGATCATTAAGAGCTAAATGTCCGGTAAACGAATGGTAGCTGGTATAACAGCGTAGAATGGATATTTGTGGATAGAATGATGTCATTTAATACAACCCATTGTATTGTAATTTGTATTTTATTCTTCCCCTGTCTGTTCTCCTACCAGACAGCTACACCCAGGAACGTTATAAACACATTTGGTTTCTGGGGTTTTAGGAATTTCTGGTCGATTATTCTAAAGACTTATTCTCTTCTAAGAACGTTAACACCAGAAACATCGAATGAGTTAAAAGAAAAGCGTTAACAGATACTAAAGTTCTCTTCTCACGCTCACGTATCGACTACAGCGCTTTGTGGTTGTATGTGTCACTAACGTCGGGTCTACTGTAGAGCGGATATGTTAATACATCCCCTTCTTCTGGAATTCTATGAGCTGAAATCGTCACCAGAAAATGGTCCACTCTCTTTATGGAACTGATATTTAGAGCGTGGTTTGTTCGCGATGTAACGTGAATAAACAATTTGGATCCCTGGGGTGTAATTGGGCACAATTTATTCCCCCCTCTACTTTCCCCATACCTAGAAACTAGGCACACCGGCAATGCCTCTAAAATTAGAACCCACCTCGCCGCAAATGCTTCTGGGAATTCTCCTCCTACGAAAAACCTATAGCTCCGTCATTTGCACGAACATCTCTAAATAATAGGATGTGATTCCTGCTAAATAAATATTAACTTTGATAGAGTTTGTTCTATTAGTGTTTTTAAATTAAATTGGACCATCTTAAGCTAAACAGAGGGGTCCATGAGAATTCGCAATTGCTAATGACTGTTGTATATTTTAAGATTGAAAACCAACAAACGATTTATAGGAACAGGAATGTTATTGTTTGTTTTTAATCACCCCGTCTCACTAACAGTTTGGGATGTACACATATGTACAGTACTCATTACGCTAGGGTGAATTAAAATAAATATTATTATTTTTATTATTATTATTAGCACCACGTCTTACTACCTGTTCGGGTTATACGCACTTACGCTAATGTGTAATGGTAGGGTGAGTGAGATGAAATGGAGGACCTACAGTTTAACGTGGAATCCGAACCACGGTGGAGGCCTGGCATTCCACACAGTCACAAGTTGTGATTAATACACGTCTTGTCAGAGGTGAAGGAAGGGTTTGGCAATCAGATAAAGGAAATATATTTGCATATGCCTGGATGGAGATGTGTAAACCATTTATGAAAAATCACTTTAAATACACATTGCCAGGATTCAAACCCCGGCCTCCTCAAAACAAACTAAACGAGCTGGACGTTTAGTCCGTGTTCTGACTGATCTAGTCTATTTAAAAAAAGATGTTAATCAGTATATACAATAATTTGTGTGACAATTATTTTATTATTTAGTAAAAATACAACTTTTCAAATATATGTAAAGATTAACAAAAAACACAACGTAAACAACACATTATGTTCACATTAGTAGTGACAGACGATCTTTAATTCGCTATAAAAAATGAAAACACCGCTAACGGAATTTATCAACGCATTTTATCGAGCTGTATTATTTTAGTTTTTTTTTAATAAGTTTTCGCGAGGGTCCGACACCTTAGCTCAGTCGGTAGTGTGTCTGTCTACTGAGATAAGGGTCCCGGGTTTGATTCTCGACATGGCCGAAAATGTATCATTGATGAAAAATGGGTTTACCCTTTCACATTGATAAACTAACAGCCGGGGACTGGATGTTGTACCTGTCCTAGTCTTAAGTTATATTATAAGGTATATGAAGTCACGACAGGCACAGCAAGCCGGTAGTGGAAAATATATAACTTGAATAAAAAACTGACCACAGGCTGGAAACAGTAATGGATGTAAAGTAAAGTTTCCATGAAGGTAAAAGAAGACAAAAAATTATTTTATAAATTTAGAACTAAAATATATTTCAATGATTCATGTCGAATTCGAAATTTCAAATCCAAATAGATTCCAGATTCAGTTTGATATAATTTAATTCGAAATTTTAATCTAAAATTTAAATGCAAATGTGAAGGAACAAGCAAATGCCAAAATATTTACACACGTCATTTAACTTGGATGAAGAATATGGTGCGGACATTTCCTCTGATGTATACTCATAAACAATCAAATATATACATATATTGTATTATATTTAGCATTACCAATATTAATGATTAAACATAATTTTAGTTCAACTTTAATTTTATTTTATTTTGCTATAGTGACATCTTATTACATTTTAGACCACGGATTTGTATTCCACACCACCAAAAACATTGGGATTGATACTCAACTTGCATAGCCACCATTATCACCATACAAGCAGCCATCTTGGAAAATATATTGAATAACTTGCTCTGTGGGTCTTTAAAAGATGTTTTGCAATTTTTTTCCGGGGTGACACAAAAATATAAATATTGACACCAATATCAATGAAGTAAAAAAATAATGGTGTATGAAGCTGTGAAGAGTCGAAGTTGAAACCGAAGGTCAAGTCTACTTCGGCTTCGACTTCGACATCTACATTAACCTTCACATATTCGAAATATTTCGAAGGAAGAATAAAACTTCGATAAATTATCAAACGATTTAATTTTCTTACTAAATATTACATTTTTCAATATTTGATTGTTTTAAAACAGTTACTAAATATAATTTTAACAATTACTAGTAATTTGACCCACAACGTGAACATGGATCAAAAACGGGTAAGTGAATGTTAATATGTTATATTCACTATCACCAACATAATTTTGTAATAAATAAAAATACCTATAAAGAAATAACACCATGGTCACTGGTATGAAGCAGATAAAGCGCTTTAGCTGTGCTATTATCGAAGCTCGCGTCTAATGTTTAGTTCTTAATATTTTATCTCTTTGGAACTATCTGTGACAAATTTACAAGTGCATTTTGATACAGAAGTTTTTCCATAGCTTCTTCGTATTTTCTTTATTAGTCAATATGGCCGATACGGAAAGTAGGAAACGAAAACAGAATTTAATTTATAATTACTATAAGAGAAATGCGGATAAAAACACATGTATATGTAAAGTTTGAAAAATAATAATATAAGCTGTAAGATGTAAGTAAAAATTAAAACTTAATTAAGAATAAAATATCCAAAGCTATTATTTATGCTTTTTAGTGAGGATTACTCCATCTAGATATTATATTCTGAAAATTTAAAAATGACACCTGGACACGGGAATCGAACCCAAATCGAGCCAAAGGTCATGGGTTCGATTCCCATGTTCAGGTCTCATTTTTCAATTTTCAGAATAAAACTTAAATGATAAGTTACTAAGCTTATCAGTAAGCCTGTGTGCATTAGTAAACAATATAGTCCTTAGGTAACAAATAAAGACATTTTCCTAGCCCTTGTTACTGACAAAATCTAGAAACATAATTAATTTAAAAATTTAAAGTTGCGTTAAGTGACAACAACAAAAATCCTAGGTAGCTTCGACTTCAACTTTTCTTCGCAAGTTTAAAGATTCGCTTCGTCTTCACTTCGCATTTAAAAAATGGCCTTCACACACCCCTATAAAAAAAACTTTATATGTGTCAGTTTCTGGCATTTAGGGTGGATGCCATCTTGAATAGTTCAAAATGCTCAAGGGTTATGTTAGTGTTAGTACGCCTGCCATATTTAGATTCAGCACCCTCAAATCACATAACAATGATCACAAAACATCTGACACACGACAATTTTTGGTTCAGCCAAAAAATGGAGTTTTTCTCCTAGACTATACTGGCTGAGCTAGGGTGTTGAACTTCTAACAACTAATTAAAAAAGTAACAGTCATGATCGTAAGCTGTCCTAAAATATTATCTCTGGGAAAAAACTTAAATACCATGTCACATGCTTTCAAAGCTGGTAGTAGGGAGAAAAAAGACGTTCGTAAAAAAAAGTTCTATCAGAGGTAACACGCAACTCCTCATTTTAACGAGTTGCATATGAGCTGGTACATGAGTGAAATACAGGATCATAGATGTCCATGTGCTTCATTAGTATGAAGGTCATGAGGGTGGTAGAGGGGGGGGGGTGTCGCAGAGCTGTGTTTCATTACATTAATATTCATGGCCACGATTTCCAAACAAAACACGCGAGTTTGAGCTTTAT
Source organism: Timema monikensis (assembly GCA_902151445.1). Taxonomy (NCBI): domain Eukaryota; kingdom Metazoa; phylum Arthropoda; class Insecta; order Phasmatodea; family Timematidae; genus Timema; species Timema monikensis. Next base: position 39,283 of record CABFVZ010000576.1, on the reverse strand, counting down.
TAGACAGATCGAAATCAAAACAGCCCTCAAATACATATAGTCCAATTTAAAAAAAAATGCTTTTATTTTTAGAAAATACAAACTTTTTGTGGTCAAGAGTGATAAACCATGCCTCGGATTTTGATGACTTAAAAATAATTAGAAAAACACTTTAAATTGGTAAAAAAAAAAGTTACACATATTCAAAAACTCGTAATGAAAGCACACGATTAATCAAACACGCACTTTACAAGTGTAAAATGAAATGAAAAGACTTAAACTCACTAAAAATCTTACATTCTGCTAAATATAATGTAATATTTACAAATACCTCCTTCAAAAGTGAAAGCTACCCCTCACAACACAACCCTCTCCAGCCTAGTTGCAGTCTCACCAGGAATGTGTATTTCACAATCAAACAAGTAAAGAAGAAATATTCATTGAATACATTATCTTATCATTCAGACAATTGTGTTGGAAAAATTATGTTTGAGTATTTACACATTTATAAAATATCAGTAAAAAAATCTCCATGGTGTGAGCCCACAGGTGAGCTATACCACCCGAGCGGCCGCCACTGTTATCAATGATTGTGCCAAAATTCACGGATAGAGGTGTCATGTGGTCAGCACAACGAGCCATTAATCTCAGTTTTATAGACCGAATCCTTGTAACGTTCTGGATTTTCGTTACCGCGATGGGCGCCTATTGAAGAATTAATACACTTTTCATTTTGACATGTTTTTTATTGCTGAATCAGTTTAATTAATGCGAAAATAGATCATGTCGATCTATACGCGGGCTAGCGCGGACAGGTGTTGCTAGACGCCAAGTGAGTTCTCTCCCAACTCCCAACTCCCAACTGACCACTGCCTTTACGTTGCACCATACTTTGTATATATTCCTTGTTCATGGAAGCTTCGAGAAGGTTTAGTTTAGAAAAACAAAATACAAGACAAAAACATCTCGGTCTTACTAGAAGCTTCGAGGGCCGGAAAATGACTCAAGTTACATTTTAAAATCTCTCTTCGAACCTTCGAGAAGAGGAAGTTATTATTTGAAAAATATATATTGTCAACCTGACTTGACTGGTGTCACGTGCGTGACGTCACTGATCAGTGGCTTTTGCCTTCTTAGAAGAAGAAGTGCTTTAAGCGCCATTTAATATACTACATAAATTTAAATGAAATAAGATATGTTTATAAAATTAGGACGATATTATTGTCAATGCTTTCACATACCTTTTAGGGGCAAATCAGTTACATTACATCCTCTACCTATTTATTCAAGTAGCTAAGCTTGAGTTCGTTCTAGACTCACTCGTTCACAGATAGATTCCTGAAGTGCAGGGGATCGACCCTGGGACATATGTTATCTGTATCCAAGAACTTTGATTCAATATAAATGCCTTAAAACTAGAGAATCCTTGAGTCCCCCAAATCTTTTGATGTTCGAGAGATTAGAGGTTCGTAAGAATCTCAAAAATACATCTCGAATACAATAATTATGAAGGCCTTGACTTGAAATAACAATTTTAAGCGATTGGTAAAAATAATTCTAGAGTCGTTTGTAGTTAGGAGGGTAAAAAAATAATAGAAAATTACAAAATAATATAAATATAAATATAAATTAGAGGTGTACCGATTCAGTAAAACCAATTACCGATTGTTTAAAATAATTGTTCATGTTACGATTATTTTAAACCGATTAGTCCCGATTATCGATTATTTATTAATAACTAATGGTAAATATACCTAACAGTTAACGTAACTGATACAAAAAAACACTTTAAAATCAAACCTTTGATAATTTTAATTTTTTATTAATCTTTTCCTGACCGGTGAAAGTTGGAACTATATTGTTAGTTTTATCATCGATATGAACTTATATGTCTTATCTGGTTATGTAATCTTTGCATGGCCCACAACCGAGATGCAGTGTGAATATAAGTAGGTTTCTGGTTGAAATTGTGATCATTAAACTCTTACCTAGAAAATTTTGCTCTAAATTTTACTTAAAAAAGACGAATAATCGGTATAATAATCGCCTGATAACGATTCATCGGTATACCCCTAAATATAAATTAATTTATTAAAAAAAAGTGTTATTTTTTTATTTATGACGTAATAGACATGACAAACATAATATCATTTGTCAGTGACAACCAGTTTCAAACAACTTTAAAAAAATATTATATTATAAATATTTTCACTTGAACCTAAATTGTCCATTTTTAAAGATTCAAATTTGGATTATAGATTCGAAAGCAATTTTAAGATTTAGATTAAGAGATTAAGATTCGATAAATATAGTATGTGACCCATGTATACTTAAAACTTATTCAAAAATTACTAAAAATGACGCAAACCAAGTTGATAATAATAATAATAATATATAATAATCCAAAATGACTAAAATATGACCGATAAAAAAAGTTTCCATAACTAGGGGATTACGAACAAAATTTATGTACATTAGAGCATTGTCTGTGATATAAAAATAAATAAATATTAATACATGTCATCAGAATTCAAGGCCTGTTGATAACATTCTACAAAATAATATTTTTATTATTACTATTATTATAGCACCGCATCCTACTACGCGTTCGGGTTATACGCACTTACGCTAATGTGTGGTAGGGTGATGTGAGATGAAATGTAGGACCTACAGTTTAACGTGAGATCCGAGCCACGGTGGAGGCCTGGCATTCCCCACATTCACAAGATGTCTTGTCAGAGGTGAAGGAAGGGTTTGGAAATTAGATAAATCTGTGCTGGGACCGAGGATTGAACCCTGGACCCCAGCACAGAAGTCCGACACTTTACCCCTAGATCGCCAGGTCACCGTTATAAAAGTGACAGTTAAATATCACATGACTCTACGTATGAATACCTGAAAGTAGCTGTAGTAGCTTTTCTAGCTGTCAGATAAGGTCATTTCTATGGGAATGGGACTGTAAATACAAAGAAATTCCAGAGAGCGGTAACAACTATTTAGTTTATTTAAATCAGGTGAGGAAACCTTCAGGTCTGTCTGTCTATCTATCTGTCTGTTTGTGCGTCTCGGGGTAAATGAAGTGTTTCTTTCACTTGAAACGTTTGAATTCCATCTTCAGTCACGTGTTAAAAGACATTTTTTTTGTTTATCTCAAACGAATAATACTTATTTATAAACTTGTACATATATCAGTGGTTGAATAGTTCAAGGCAGAGTTTTTCAAAATGTGGTTCAAGGTGGTCTATCAAGTGGCTCGCAGGATCCCAAGGAGTTTAGTAATAAGAATGAATTGTTGATCACATATTACAAACGTTTTAAAGGCAAAAGATTAAATAAACAAACTAGGTTATATTTGTTTCCTCGGTAAACTAAAGTCAAACAGAAAAGGAAATCTGTATCAACCTTAAGTCAACAAATATAAACAATTATAAGGTTATGCTATAAATAATTTAACCGCAATTAGTTACTAATTAAATGTAATTATATAGTTATTATTTTTACAAATATAATTTAATAAATTACCTGCTTAGGTTACCGCATTGTCCAAGACGTCATTCTTGTGTTAGACTAGACTGACGATGATAGGAAGATCAGTTTTCGAATCCTGGTCGGGTGCATTGAGGGTGGTTTTTCCTAGATGGATTTTCCACTTTACCTCACGTAAATACGGGTACACTTCCTCTAAAGTCAACCTTCCTCATCTCTAACTCAGTATCGCAATTAGTACATATGTGTATAACCTGAACAGGTAGTTAGACGGGGTGCTAAAAACAATTTTTTCCTGAATAATTTTAACCCCTCACCCTTCCTCCACCTTACTAGGGCCCCTGAGTGCGCATAGCTTCCATTTGGGGTCCTCCATCATCAACACTTTGAGAAACACTGCCCTGGACCATTCGACCACTGGAGCGGGTACCAGGATCGTAGTCCGCCTTCCTAACCACTCGACCGTGGATACGTCATCTCGATTAAAGGGGGACGCCTTTCACTTGGATCTCCCGCCGACGTTCGTTTGGATTTGTTGACGCCACAGCGCTATATCCTCCTCTTCCATGCACTATGACCCAGATAAACTTCATTGATAAAAAAAGAAAGAATAAGCCGTTGTTATTCAATTGTGGTCCGCGGCTTCATTCTTCCCCTGACAGTGCCTACATAGGCTTCCCACCAACTTCCTGTCATCCATTCATGCGGGTAAAAAATTCAATTCAGTTTAAGGAGGGGCGACGCCCGGATAACATAACCACACCACCCACTGAAATTCACAAAGCGGTAACCTAACAAAAAAAAATAGGGGGTGGGGGGTGTCTCTCAGAGGTGTTTTTTTAACTTGGTACAAAAAGGAATGGGTCAGATTCATGAGTAGTTTCATAATGCAATTAAAACACTTTACGGATCAGCGGTGGGATGGAAGGATTTGCCGTTCCCGCGTGGCTGAATACTACACCCTCTTCCCACCTACCCCCCACCCCCCACCCCCATCCTACCACACTCGTCCTTGGCCGAGAAATTACAACATTTTAAGTTTGGTCAGTCGTGATCCCTAATGAACAAAGGATGTAGTTTTTTGTGGATGACAACACCGATTTAATTTGTATGTGATGAATTATAGATAGAGAGAGAATGAGTGTGTCACTATTTCGATACAAACAAGTCGAGTTGGTTCAATACTTGATTGAAACTATCTTCGCCAGCAGACGGTGGCCACTCGGTCAGTATTTAATTTTACTACTTTGCGTCTTACTACCAGGCCGGGTATATTTACATTAATGGGCTAGGTGCAAGAACGGTACAAATTAAAAGGAAATGTACCCACGTCCGATTGTAAGGAGAGTGGGATGGCAGAAAAAAGTGAGAAGTCTTCCAAACCCTTTCTGTATGTTTTCCTCTTCACGCCACTGGGAGAAATTGAGAGCAGGCCATCCATAACACGATATTATGTGTCCCTCCTTCTTATACTTCCCTCTTCACGCCACTGAGAGATTACTATCTTTGAGATAGCGCCCACCAAAACTCGCTCATCAAACTTACAAAGAGCTTAGCTCGAATTGTGTGACTACCAGGCTGTACAGAGGAAGTTAGCTCCTATTTTGCGCACCAGTTTGCCGGGACACACACGCTCAAACGAACTTGAAACCAAACCTCCGTGCAATTAATATT
>CABFVZ010000576.1:23245-34065 GCA_902151445.1 Timema monikensis | reverse complement strand
AACAACACGTGCGCACGCAATTATCACACGCATCCTGGCCCAGTTTAAATTACAAGTAGCTTGATTATTTTATAAGCACGTCAAAACTTCTCGGGGTTGTTAGTACGTCCTAAATTATTATCCTGAAGGCTGTGTCCTTTGAGCCTTGGAGGCTGGACCAAGAACAATTTCGGTAAAGGTGCTTTTAAGGGTGTCTAAGGTCGGGTAGGTATGGATTGCGAGTTAAGGGCAGTATTTTTTCAGTTCTTATAGTAAACTTTTATTTTGCAAAATAAATAAAAATTTCTTCAGTAGATACGTTTGGTATAATTTTCTTCGCATGTTGATATTAACAGTTGTTGAATATCTTACAAGGGTGTTCTGGAAATTAATGACAAATTTTTTTCTTAATTTAAAAAGTTTGTCAGCTAATGCCGCTATTCTCTTAATAGATATTCAACATCTGTTGAATAAAACCATGTGAATAAAACTAAACTATGGTTCTAATGGAGCATTATTTGATTTATTTTGGCAAAAAAAAAAAAGACAGTATTTGATACTTTGAGTCTTAAGACATGGTGTTTTTTGTTATATTCGTAATTATTTTTATCAATTTTTTTTGTATGATATTTCATATTTCTATTTATAATTTTTAATTTGTAAAATTTGTCAGTGTGGCTAGGAAACATTTAATATAATATTTCCTGACTTTTCCAGGTTTCCCAAACATTAAAACAACCTGACTCGACCTTTTTTCAGGTTTTCTTTGTGAGTGGCAATCTTTCTGTTTATTACATTGATCACATGTTTTAAAAATAATCCCAACGGTTGCTAAACTTTATCATAATTATATGTCTGTTATTCAGTATTTAATGTATTATGTATTATTTGTGTTCCTGGGCAAATGTGTTGTAAAACAAACTTTGTACAACTATCTCATTTACATAATATCTAGGCAATGCATGTTGTTAACATCGAGAAACCATATATCTCACTTTTATATAAATGTTTAGGTGTAGAGTTAGTCACGAATTTAAATCCCCTGACTTTTCCTTATCTTTGATTTAATTCCCTGACATTACCCTGTTTTCCCTGACATCAACAAATTTCCATGACTTTTCCTGTTTTCCAGGTTTATAGCCACCAAGTTCGTTTTAATTTACTGAGGATATGTTTAAACACTAATCCGAAACTAAATAAACCTCACAAATTATAATTAAACAAAACAAATATGAAACAACATACGAGAAAACAAAAATCAGTGGGCACGCCAATAAAGGCATCAGTCTCACCTCATCTAGTTTGCTAGTGATGGGATTGTTGGGTGTTCGAATTCTGGCCGGGTATATAGGGTCATTTTTACTGGATGGTTTCCCACTCTCCTTACAATCGGATGTGGGTACATTTCCTTTTAAATTTGTACCGTTCTTGCACCTATCCCATTAATGTAAATATACCCGGAAAGGTAGTAAGATGTGAAGTAATAAAAGAAAATACTGACTGAGAGGCCACCGTTTGCTGGAGAAGATAGTTTCTATTTCTGCGGATAGAGGATGTCATGTGATCATTATAATGAAATCCTTCAGTCGATAATCTCAGTTATCTAGACCGTAGCCTCTACTTTTTCATTCAAGTATGTCCTCAAATGTCCTCGTGAGGCTGATATTGACCCAGTTCTAGACACACTGCTTCACAGAAAAGTCTGGCAGCGCCGGGGATCGAACCCTAGACTTCTTGGCCCAAAGTTAGGAACTCTGACCACTAGACCATAAAGCTGGATAATAGAATTAAGACTTAGCCCTATCAAATATTTTTGGTAGTTCGACAAGCTTTTATAAACAGCCGTGAAATAAAAATAAACGTGTCCTTAAATAATAAATGGTACGGTGCACCGCACACTTACTCTCTCTTTTTATCTTATAATAGATATACGTTTACTAAAAAGTCGTAAGATTTCTGGACGGAATAATGTACAATGTAGCATCAACACTCCAAATAAGATCATGAATAAAATAATATACATTGATATAGAAACATTGAGAAAAGAGGCGCATCTTTGTCTATCAAAGAGCATTTCAATCAATTTCACATTTCAAAGATCTTAATAAAAGGAATATGAGCCATTTTCTGAAAGCTTGGAAACTTGAATCTGCTTTATATGTTCGAATTTATGAAAATTGTATTTGTGTAAAAAGAACTCTAAGGAATCAATCCAATTAGTAGGGAGTAGTAAAACTTGAAAGTGCACAGAAGATTTTATCTCTAATTTTAAGAATATAAACAATATAGATGTATGCATTTCCAGACAATAAAGCAATCGGAGAGTCAGAAAATTAATTTATAAATTCGCAGTAAATTGTTTAATGGTCTGAAAAACAACTTTCGTACACTTCAAATCTGGTTATTGCCATATTACTGAAAATGGCATCTATCTGCGTATCGTTGTTTGTCGTTGACTCGTCAAACTTCAGAATGGTTTTCAAATTACATTTGCTCATTAATTCCGACAAAAAATAATCGTTATGCCCAATAATATTATAGTTAAAATATCCTAATAGTATAACATCAGAGTTGTCAGAAGGGAGTTTTTTTTTACTGAGCACCACGTCTTACTACCCGTTCGGTTTCTACGCTTAATTACTTATTACGCTAATAGATTATGAATTGAGAAGGTTAAATTTAGAGGATGTGATCCCGCATTTGCGTGGAGGGAGAGTGAAATACAATTTACGACATACCCAATTCATCCGACCAAGATTCGAACCTCAATCTCCCCAACCTCGGCAGTCAAGCTCAACACGAAACGAACACATTAGCCAACTACGCCACCGAGGTGGGTTACGAGATAGAAATTAGGTTTATGAGTCAGTGTGCCCTATAATATATATTATATTATACTTAATTTTATATTAAATGTTTGTAAATAATAAATAAACTATTGGTTTTATAAAAATACAGCCCAGATTAAATTTATTTATTTATAATAGTACTAAAACTTTCCTTGCCTGATCTTTAAAATAGTTTAGGCTCCAAGCTGAGTTAGACAAACAAATAGATAGATGGCATTGCGAAAAACACTTTTATGTTTCAGTGGGCGAACGTTAAAATTTTTTAAAAAATTGAGATTTTTTTTAACAATCACAATAGGTACTTATATCCCCAATGGGTCGAGAAAAAGAGCATCATTACACATTACCAAAAAGCATAAATCAAATACCATACACTTCTACAGAAACATTAAGAAAATAAGAAAATCTGTGACCACCAAAGAGCATAACAATAAATCTAATCTTCTGACTTGAATAATAAAAACTCGTAAGATTTGTGAGACCAAATATTAAGTCTATACCTTGTTGTAGAAACACTTCACCAAAGAGCGTAAACGAAATTATAGACATTTACTTACTCTATGGTAGCAGTTCCTAAACTGTGGCTCGTGAAACCCCTGGGGGTTTGCAAAATCTTCCAAGGGGTTCGTCAAAATATTTCTGTAATGGCGGATTTTTTTCAGCACTTTGTGAGGAAATGGGAAGCATTAACAACTGTTTATTGTCTCACACTGAAGTCAAGTAATTATCTCGAGGTAGAAGAACTCTTACAAGATTGTTTGAACTTAAACACTAAGTTTTATTTTTTCTTTCCAACCATCCATTTCACAAGGCAAAGTGCATGAAAGATCAAATGTGGCTACCTGATTTGGTCTATTTGGAAGATATTTATAATGAAAAATGAACATCTTAAACCTATTTCTTCAGGGGTCAAATATTAACGTTTTTACTTGCAAGAGCGTATCGAATCGTTAAAGAAAAAGGGAGACATGTTTAATTAGCAATCAAACGGAGTTCTTTGATACCCTTCACGACTTTATGGTAAAAATCAGCTTTTCTTGGACGAAAATGTTATGAAACTTGGTTATGGAAAGCGTGAAGGGACTTGGAAAAACCTTCAGAGAAAATTTCCCAGTCATGTCCAATAATAACAATTGGATTCACAATCCCGTGTAAGAGTCAGTAGTTTTGGAATCCTCCACATTAAGCGTGAGGGAAAAAGAGCAGCTCCTTGAAATGACCACTGATTTTGAATTAAAGAAAAGCTATAAATCTTGGTCAATAAATGGTTTCTGGTTACGTTTAAAGGAGGAGTTCCCAGTGTTAGTGAATCAAGCTATTAGAGGTTTGGTACCATTTTCTTCTAAGTATTTGAGCGAGAGATGTTTTTCTTCATATGCCTATCTAAAAATATAAATACTGAAACAGGCTCAGTACTAAAAGTGACTTGAGACATTATTTATCGTCTGTGGTTGGTGACTTTAAAGCTCTGTTCCATCCAAAGCAAGCGCACCCTTCTCACTAAGTCACGTGAAGAGGTGAGTAACTGTTAAAACTTGTAAACAATTTTGAAACTTAGATTGGCATGGGATTTTGTCATTAAAGAAGGCCTTTCCAGTTATGTAAAAGCAGCAATTTCCAGTAACACTTAAAAAAACATGTGAAATGTGATAATATTGTGACAGTAAAGATAAGAAAATGTTACTACAGTACTTTGTTTATTTAATTTCAGTTTTAATTTTTAAAACAAATGTATAATTTATTTGAACTTGTACTTAAGTAGTTTCAATATTATTCCATTATATTTGATGGTGTATACCAAAGTACGTACCAGAGCTATAGTAGATTAATTTAAAGATATTAAACAATTTGATTACAATTAATAACTAAATTTAATAAAATTTTTGTATAAAATTAAGTGTGTGGCTATGGATATTTATAAGGGGGTTCGTGCAACTCAAATGTTTGTGAAAGGGGTTCGCGAGGCGAGAAAGTTTGGGAACCACTGCTCTATGGCATTAAGAACTAGGAATACTGTTACAGAAGAATTGATATCTTTCCCTTTGTCCACCAAAGAGCTTAAGAACAATTTTTTTTTCAATGACCTGAATTAAAAAGTATATGCATTTACTTATAATTCAGAAACTATTAATTTTATAAAAATATATTTCAAATAAAAGATTTTTATATTTAATAGTACTACAACTTTACAATTATAAACTATTTAATATCTAAAATAGTTGCGGAGATAGGGAAATTTTCACTTTTGTAAAGCACCCTAAAAGTCATTTTCATGAGAAAATGAAAATATCAATTTTATATATAGTCTTGATCAACGCCTAGCTACAAATTTTAATCAAAATCTTTAGAGCCGATTTTGAGAAAATCAATTTTTTCTCTTTTCACTTTTTATTAATCTACTCTTAATGTTTGGGTTAAACAGACACACGGCATTGCAAAAACCACTTTTAAGGTCCGGGGGGTCATGAGACGTCAACGTCAATCAACATTTCTGGTTAGATTTTTTTTACGGTCGCAATATTATTATTATCATTATTATTATTATTATTATTATAAGCACCGCGTCTTACTACCCGTTCGGGTTATACGCACCAACGCTAATGTGTAATGGTAGGGTGATTGTGAGATGAAATGGAGGACCTACAGTTTAACGTGGAATCCGAATCACGGTGGAGACCTGGCATTCCCCACATTCACAAGATGTCTTGGCAGAGGTGAAGGAAGGGTTTGGCAATCAGATAAATCTGTGCCGGGACCGAGGATTGAACCCCGGCCGCCAGCATAGAAGTCTGACACCTTACCCCTAGACCACCAGGTCACCTACGGTCGCAAGACTTTACCTTTAGTGCTCGAAAAGTTAAATGACATATATATATGCGTATGGATTGAAAGTTATTGGTTTTATGAAAATATGTTTTGAACAAAATATTTGTATTATAAATAGACCACCTATTTGTAATTATAAGTACTTACATATTTCAAATAATTTTGGAGATATGACAAAAAAAAAAAAGAATTCACGCAACAGACCGGAGCCCTTAAAGTAATTTTGCCAAAATATTGAGATTAGCCATTTTGTTTGGAATATTTATAAATGTTTTAAAATGAAATGTAATCAAAATCGTTAGAACCCATTTACAGAAACTTTACTTTATCTATGTTTGCCTTTCAGTAAACTACCCTTGATTTTAGGGTTGGATATCCAATTCCGAAAACCCCACGGGGCAATCCTATGAAAACCTTAAATGCCAAGTTTTAGCCTGATCGGTAAAATAGTTTAGGCTCTAGTTGGAGGTACAGACAGACAGAGAGCCGGACGGATGGAGATTTAAAAACAAATTTTTCGGATTCGGAGAGTCATGAAATGTCGAGATTCATCAAAATCTAGAGTTCAAAAAAAATTTTTTTTACTATCATAATAATTTCTCTACCTGTAAGAGTGCGAGAAAGTAAAAAGCTTACGCCAAGAAACGTGTTTATGTTTGATTATTAACATAATAGACTACATCAACACGAACATGTTTCAAACACCGGTCTTTATGGAGGAAGAGTAAAATATTTGTTTGACTTTTTAAAGCAGTGTCGAAATGTCGACCAGCAGCTAGAAACATTATGTTGACATATTGACATATGTAATTCAAACTTCGATGTTAATTTCACAACGTACTTTTTGTTTTGTCTATTTGTAACAACTAAAACGTTCACACACAGTCCAATGTTCAAAGAAAGACCCTTATTTGACAGTTATAAAAACTATTGAATCTACTTTAAAGCTATATCAAACTAATATTCGTAATATTAATATGTCAAAGTTTTTTATATACATTTATTGTGATTAATATTGCCCGATCGTAGCGGGTTTTTTTCGGCATAAACCCTTTTTCTAAAATAAGGTATAAGCGTGACAGACCCTCTCAAAGATCCTTCCCAAAAGAATCCTACTACAGTAGAGTCTTGATATTCCGAGATGGATGAGACAGAGACTACCTCGGATAACCAAAAACCCGGACTATAAGGAGTAACACGGGACAAATTAGCAAAGAAGGGAAGTTGTTAGTCAAAAAACACCCAGTACGAAAGTCACTACACAAGATACGATGACTGGATAGTAGGAACGGACTCGGTGCATAAAACATATGGAACCTCGTATACTATGGAACCTTGGATAAGATGAAACCTCGGATAATATGGGACCTTGGACAATACGAACCTCGAAAAATATGAAACCTTGGATGATTGTATTTGGAATAATCAAGACTCCTTTATATGTGCAAGTAAATATATATATATAGCCTACTACCTCACATCTTCTAGTCATAAATGAACTTCATCCGTCTCTAATGACTGCTATTTCTTCTCTCCTCATAAAGTCACAGATGAATGTAACAACAATTGAAGACAAGTATTCCGACGTGCTGCTAAGAGGAGACACAGCTCCGAAGCTCGACCTGCTAACGAGCACACAGGCTGTATACAGGGTGTATAAGGTTCTCCCCTTGTTTTGAAAGGCGTCTCTCCAATCTCTGTCTCACTCGTGTTGCGACCTTCCTCCATCACGCGTCGTTTGGTCGTGTGGACTATCTCAATGGACGCTACAGATAGCTAGGCCCACACGTGAATATTCGCAATAATATCAGAAAGACCCGCGCCGGTGGACACACGGACTAAACGTCAAACTCGTCTTGTCTGGTTCACTGGTGATGGAGAGGTCAGGGTTCGAATACCAGCTAGGGGTATTGATGGTGTTTTTTTCCTCCCCTGAATGGTTTTTCTCTCTTTGCCCACGTAAATATGGCTACATTTCGCCTAAATTTTACATTCCTTTTCTTACCCCGTTAGTGTAATTAAATGTAAATAACCCTAACGACCATGAGACGCGTTTTAAAATAAATAAATGTTACAGTGGGCACCACACGGACTTAAAATAAATAATACACATTGTTGCAGAAACTTAATGGAGGAAGAAAAGAACATCGTATTTCACTAAAGAGCATAGTTATATTAAATAATATACACTGTTACAGAAACAGACTATTTGTTTGAGGCCTTCAACACCCGATTTACCAAAGACCCATAACTTTTCAATGTTAAGTTTATTTCGTATCTTACAGAGTTGCGCAGATATAAATCATAACTGGAAATTTACGCTTATGTAAATTACCTTCAGAGTCATTTTCATAAGAAAATGAAATACGCCGTTTTGTTTGTAGTATTAAAATTGTGCTTTGATAATAGTTTTGATCAAAATCGTTAAGGAGCCTATTTTTAGAAAATCTAGTTTTTTTTTTTCTCTTTTATGCTTTTTTGGTAAACTATTCTTAATTTTAAGGTTGGATATTTAATTCCCAAAACCTCTCTAGGGGACCCTATGAAAACCCTAAATATCAAGTTTTAACCTGATCGGTAAAATGTTTTCGGCTCTAACCCGAGGTCACAGACACATGGCATCGAGGAAACCACTTTTTCGGATTCAGGGGGTCAAGAAAAGTAGATATCCATCAAAGCCTCAAGTTCAATTTTTATTTGGTGATCATAATACTTTTTCTTTCCGAGTGATTGCGATAAAATAACAAAAAATCAAAGGTGGTTCAGGTAATCGAAAATTTGGATGGTTGTATTAAAAGGTAAAATAGAAAAAAACAGGAAAAATCACTATTATGATAATAAAAACTAGATAAAACAACAGGTGAAAAATGTACAAACCTGCTTCGGTGGCTGCATGGTCTAAGGCGCTAATCTAGCAGTAGACTAGACCACCGATGACGGGGAGATCGGGGTTCAAATCTCGGTCGTGTGTACTGAGCGTGGTTTTTTCCTAAATGATTTTCCCCCTCCCTCCACGCAAATGTGGGTACCTCCTCTAAATATAACATTAAAATCTTAAAAATCATTAGAGTAATTAGTACATAGGCGTATAACCTGAACAAGTAGTAAAACGCGCCGCTAGAAAAAATAAACAAATTTAATTATAAATTGGATTGGAATGGACAGAAATAACGATCACGTGATTTGACTCGGCGAATGGAAGAGAAGGGGTAGGGGGGAAGGTCTTTACGACTTGGTTGCGGTGATTCAGTTAAGGGGGCAATTCTGATAATCGGCGTTCCACTGAATTATGATCACAGTAAATATGTCGACTTGGATAGATAGTTCCCATCCATTTACAACCGCGGTACTTTAATCGGGAAATTTTTCAACCTCGAAGTTTTGATGGATTTTGTCGTTTTATGTAACCCGAACTCTTAAAAATGGTGGGTTTTACAACAGTTCTGTTCGTCTGTCCCCGAGGCTACAGCCGAAATGTTTCAATGGATTCTGTTCAGACTTGATATTTAGATGCTGTATGATCATAGCTCGAGGCCAAATCACCATTTTAGTTTCTAGCTCCCAAATTAAGGCTAATTTAATAATGACTGATTTTTGAAAATCCAAAATTTTTTGTAAATGGCTTTAACAGTTTTGTTAAGAATTTATGTCTGGGGAGTTTATTAAATGAAAATAACTTTTTTTTTGCTCAACACTTAGGAAGAAATAGAAAAACACATTATTTTCTTTATTAAATACTTTTTTACCAGTTTCGGTGGCCGCATGGTCTACGACGTCACTCTCATGCTAGACTAGTCTGACAATGATTGGGAGATTGGTGTTTGAATCCCGGTCGGGTGCATTAAGGGTGCTCTTTTCAAAATTATTTTCCATTCTTCCTCCACGAAAATGCGGGTACACTTCCTCTAAATATAACATTAAGACCCTAAAAACACTTAGCGTAATTAGTAGATTTACATAGACCTATAAACCAAAATGGTAGCAAGACGCGGTGCTCAAAAAAAAAAACTTTGTCTAAACTAAAGAAAATAAATATCTTTCTCAAATGAATAAAACACTCAGAGACGTAAATTCTAGTTTTAAAGAAACTTTATTTGTAAATGGGAATTTTTATAACATATACTTGAGCCAATTACAGAGTTTTTCAGAAATTTTAGTATGGATATTATTTGTTTAAATTCCACCCATAGCCCCAGCGGTTCCAGAGATGCGTTTGGGTGGGGAGGGGTGGGGGATATTTGGATAAGTTCTCAAGGGGCACCCTCTATCAGAAGATAGCCCCAGAGCCCCAGTAGTTCCGGAAATGCATCTGGGGGTTGGAGAGTGTGACCTTTTCAACTTACGATAAAAAATGTTGTAATTTAAATAACGGTTGCAAATATTCTGGTCAACACATTTCTTATTTGTCGAATTCAGACCCATACAATAGGTCAAAATTGGGTTTGACAAGAATATACCCATTCGTATTAAATAGATGGATAGGTGGAACTAGCCTAGTTTAGGTCTACTTATCTAAGGATTAAGATGCGGTTTCTTCTGTTCACATAAAATCTCAGGAACATTGTAGAGCAGGGGTGTTCAACCTTTTTATGTCCAAGGGCCAAAGTTTCTGTCCCTTGTTGGCTCGCGGGCCGCAATACAGCACCCACAATATTAGGATTGAACAAAATACCGAGAACTCCCGACTTTGTCCGATCGCACCCGAAATAGTTATCTCTCCCTTGTCTAATAGAGTAGTTATTTGCCGGTTCACGATAAATTTGTACAAAAACATAATTTTTTTCACGCATAAAGCAAAAATAGTTTATAAAATAACTTAAAATACGTATTTATTTTATTATTTAACTATGTAAAATATAAATCTGTATTTGCCATTTTTTCTCTTGATTTTTTTTTTTTCGTGAGCTGGCTGACCACAATAAATGTTACGGCGGGCCGCGGGTTGAAGACACCTGTCAAAGAGGGAAGGAACATCATGGAAGTTGTCGAGGCGTGGGAAGCGTTGTAAGCGTGAAGCGGGCTGTACCGCTTACTGGCAGTAAGCTAATATGTCAGCCAGCGCACAATATAGAGCCAGAAGCTGTGGCCTAGTCAAGATAGAACGGGGTTCTTGGCGAGATACCAAGTGAACAACTTTTTTAAACTTTGTATGAGAAATAGAGGGGG
>CABFVZ010000576.1:0-23188 GCA_902151445.1 Timema monikensis | reverse complement strand
AAGGAGGGTGCAACTTGTACAGAAAGGGAGGGGGTGGGGGTTGAAGTAT
Source organism: Timema monikensis (assembly GCA_902151445.1). Lineage (NCBI taxonomy): Eukaryota > Metazoa > Arthropoda > Insecta > Phasmatodea > Timematidae > Timema > Timema monikensis. The sequence goes on along the minus strand of CABFVZ010000576.1, from coordinate 23,139 downwards.
AAGTTCTCGAACTTTACGCACAATGGAATCGTAGTTAATATTTCTCCAGCCGTATATATATAAAAAAGTAAAGTTTGAAAAGTTGTTTAGAAATAGTTTTATCCCTTTTCGTTGAGTTGGTTTTTGGCAAGAGTTCATTATTATGGTCTAATATTCTGATGGCCATTATTCGCAGTCGTGTGAAGAACACATTTTGCTGCATGACTGAGTCTACCACTACCTACTTTATAAAAATAAATGTAAAGACACATTCGTACGTACTTTCTGATATAGTCATTGGTACTTAAAAACATTTTGAAAAATTGGTTATCATCAGTAAACTACCTTTAAATGAGTTTCCCTCATAAATAAAATATATTATTTTATAAAATCATTTGAAACTCAATTCAAATATAGATTTTAAACAAAAATGTTGAGGTCATCCGAAAAAATATTCAAATATTCAAAAATCAGTCATATGTAAACTAGTACAAAATGATTTCATTATAAAAGGAAAATAAATCTATGAGGTTTGAATAAAAATGGTCGTAGACATTTTCTAAAAACCGTGACTCTTCAACAATCAGTCATCAATTAGTAATTTTGGGTAGAGAGTTAAAATCACCATTTCTCCTCTAACAAATAAAATATCAAGTTTTAATCAAATCAATCAAACAGTTTTGGCTGTAGGAACCGCTACAAACAAACAGAATTGTAAAACCTAAGCTTTTTTTTTTTAGCAAATAAAATGACAAGATACATCATAGCATCGAGGTTGAAAAGTTTCACGATTACAATATTTTCCCTATAGGAGAAAATAAAAATACTATTCTCAGTTTTAATGCAAATCTGATTAGATTACTTCCATTACACATATAGTTATACACTCAATATGAATTTCTCTATTTTTTAAATATTTTATTGAAAAAAATGACAACATATTCAAATATGCTAAGGCTACCTGTAAACGGAACCTAGTTTTAGAAAAAAACTTAAACACTTGTAAAAATTTCATTTTTTTAATTAGAATAAAAAATCAGTATGTATTTTAAAAGTTGATTACCAACCAAAACGTTAAATTTTGTTTTATTAACTTTTCACACTGCCTAGATTAAGAAACTATTTTAAAAATATATTTTCTAAATGTCAACTAATTTTATTTGTAAGTACCTATTTTGTGTATTTTTTTGCTTGCTGAACTTTTTTATTTGACCTTCTCTGTTTTTCAGTTCCTGGCTACAAAAACAGAGGTCCCGGGTTTGATCCCCGGGACTGTCAGATTTTTATGTGAGGCAGTTGATCTGGAACGAGGTCAAACATAGCCCCGTGAGGACAAATAAAGAGATACTTGAATAAAGAAATAGCAGATCTGGTTTAGAAAAATGAGATTAATGGCTCGTAGTGTTGACCACGTGACCACCTCTATCCACTAATGTTGGCAATAACATCGCTAAGAGCGGCGGCCGCTTGGTCGGTCGGTACAGCTCGCTTGCGTGCTCATGCCATATAGTATTTTTAAACTTTTATTTTAGAAACTTTCTTTATTTATATTTAAGGAAAAACACAAAAATGTAATTGTGTCATGTATGCAAAATGAATCTTGTCTCGGAAAAAAAATATGACCAACTCTAATTTGTTTGCATATTAAAACTATATGTTTGCATAATTTTAACAACAATTTAACAATAAACCAACATTTGTAATTTGTGCAAACAGTGCAGGCTACTTGAAACACTTTTAACCAGAAGAATTTCGTTTCATTCTCCTTCTGTTCTACAACGTTCGCAGAGTTGACTCGTGAAATATAATGGCGGCATACATCACTTCAAATGGGATGAGTGCCCTCCCCCCCCCCTTCTCCTTCTCCTCCATCAGACTCAAAACAGTCGCGATTTATTTCCATTCAAATCGATCCATATTAACCAAAGTAACTGCAAAGAAACAAATGGAAAAATGGATACACTATATTATATATATTTTTTCAAAAACAAATCAATCACTTGCTTTTTTTGTTTTGCTTTTTTTTTCTAAGGCGCGATTCATAGATAACATTTTCTTTTTCGATAAAAATCAAAAGATTTTGAGTTAAAAGGACCTAACATCAAAGTTCCCAAATAATCCACTTGGTACGTCCTAAATGAATATATATAGTAGGGTCGTCATAAGAACATCTTAGATTATTATAAAAACTAAATGAATCTTCCTTATTAGATTGTCAAAAAGGTCGCCAGAGCTTTCTCCAAACTTTCAAAATTGACATCTCTTAAGAGTGACAGCCCCAGAACCCGTAGCTTGGCGTATGAGAATAGGTCTGTAAAGCAATTTTTTTAAATCTAAAAGAACCTTATTTTTATCATTTACTTAAGGTGTTTAACGTGCACTTTCTAAACCATCTGATTATATCCGTACATGACTTATAAACTAACTTAAATCTAAAATAAGCACAACACCCAGCCCTCCCGCTGTTAACTCACCACTGTGAAAGGGGAAACCAACATTTCACCAAGAGTACATTTTTTAGCCATGTCGGGAATCGAACCCGGGACCCTTAGTTGACTTGACAGACACGCTATCGACTAAGACAAGGTGTCGGACAAGAAATAAGTTATTGCTTTGGCAATCCGACTGTAGTATCTGGCCAAAAAAGATGTTGAATTTGAAATAATTATTTGCTTTTTTACCTTATAATTTTGAGCCTAAATATAGATGGCTCTTGACACTTTGTCTGCCCCCGAACTAAAAAAAAAGGTGGGCCTTTCAGTAAATCTGTTTTTCCTCATGTCTGTCTATACCTGGGGCTACTTTGAAACTGTTTGGTGGGTTTCAATTAAACTTGATATTTAGATGTTACATGATCAGAGACGACCTCGGTACTCTTGAGGTAAAGTGCTCTCCTCAGGACCCGATGTTCGTGGGTTATAACTCAGCCAGAGTTGACGGATATTTACTGAGTGATAAAAAAAATCCGTAGCACAACTTTATTCGGAGGGAAAGTAAAGCCGTCGGTCCCTTGTCGATTGTGGTAAAGAATCTATGTGGAAATACCTTTCCCGACAAAAATTGGTAGGCTCTTTCGCTCTCGCTCATAGAAATTCTCGTGTGCTGATATAATGAGTCGGTTTAGAAAGTGCAAGTTAAATACCTCAAATAATAATAATAGTATTATTATTATTATTATTATTATTATTATTATTATTATTATTATTATATGGTCATAGTGTGAGAAGAAACAGTGGTTTTGATTTTTGCCTCTACATTTTGGGTAGTTTACTAATGGCTTGTCGGTGACCTGGTGGTCTAGGGGTAAGGTGTCAGACTTCTATGCTGGCGGCCAGGGTTCAATCCTCGGTCCCGGCAAAGATTTATCTGATTACCAAACCCTTCCTTCACCTCTGACAAGACATCTTGTGAATGTGAGGAATGCCAGGCCTCCACCGTGGTTCGGATTCCACGTTAAACTGTAGGTCCTCCATTTCATCTCACAATCACCCTACCATTACACATTAGCGTAAGTGCGTATAACCCGAATGGGTAGTAAGACGCGGTGCTAATAATAATAATAATAATAATACTAATGGCTGATTTTTGAAAATTAGACATTTTTCGAAAATGGTTCATAAATGTTTTCTCAATTTAAAAACAATTGAAATCTTTTAAAAATGGCTGTACCGATTTTGTTCAAAATGTATATCCGAAAGATGTTTAATATGATTACCGACCAAAATGGGTTTGTTTTTCTAAGTAAAGCTTAGCCGTTGTTTACTGATAGCCGAATTCAACGTTCAAATCTTAGACACACGTCTTACAAACAAACATAATTTAGTTAAGAACGTCTAATAGGCCTACCACGCACCCGTCTGAAAACCATACACATTTACTGTAGTGTAGGATGCCACGTATACAAATATAAAATATATTTTTCAGCCTCACCTGGAATCAAACAATTGCGGCCACATTTTCTAACCACTTATCCATGGGGAGGGGTTACTTACAGTTCAATTTTCATAGGAAGGGCCCCTATTGAAATCTTTTAAAAATGGCTGTACCGATTTTGTTCAAAATGTATATCCGAAAGATGTTTAATATGATTACCGACCAAAATGGGTTTGTTTTTCTAAGTAAAGCTTAGCCGTGGTTTACTGATAGCCGAATTCAACGTTCAAATCTTAGACACACGTCTTACAAACAAACATAATTTAGTTAAGAACGTCTAATAGGCCTACCACGCACCCGTCTGAAAACCATACACATTTACTGTAGTGTAGGATGCCACGTATACAAATATAAAATATATTTTTCAGCCTCACCTGGAATCAAACAATTGCGGCCACATTTTCTAACCACTTATCCATGGGGAGGGGTTACTTACAGTTCAATTTTCATAGGAAGGGCCCCTATTGAAATCTTTTAAAAATGGCTGTACCGATTTTGTTCAAAATGTATATCCGAAAGATGTTTAATATGATTACCGACCAAAATGGGTTTGTTTTTCTAAGTAAAGCTTAGCCGTGGTTTACTGATAGCCGAATTCAACGTTCAAATCTTAGACACACGTCTTACAAACAAACATAATTTAGTTAAGAACGTCTAATAGGCCTACCACGCACCCGTCTGAAAACCATACACATTTACTGTAGTGTAGGATGCCACGTATACAAATATAAAATATATTTTTCAGCCTCACCTGGAATCAAACAATTGCGGCCACATTTTCTAACCACTTATCCATGGGGAGGGGTTACTTACAGTTCAATTTTCATAGGAAGGGCCCCTATTGAAATCTTTTAAAAATGGCTGTACCGATTTTGTTCAAAATGTATATCCGAAAGATGTTTAATATGATTACCGACCAAAATGGGTTTGTTTTTCTAAGTAAAGCTTAGCCGTGGTTTACTGATAGCCGAATTCAACGTTCAAATCTTAGACACACGTCTTACAAACAAACATAATTTAGTTAAGAACGTCTAATAGGCCTACCACGCACCCGTCTGAAAACCATACACATTTACTGTAGTGTAGGATGCCACGTATACAAATATAAAATATATTTTTCAGCCTCACCTGGAATCAAACAATTGCGGCCACATTTTCTAACCACTTATCCAAGGGGAGGGGTTACTTACAGTTCAATTTTCATAGGAAGGGCCTTCTCTGACAGCTAGAAAAGTTACTACAGTCCTATTTACAAAGGAAGAGCCTTATCTGACATCTAGAAAAGTTACTACAGTCCAACTTTCTTAGGAAGAGCCTTATTTGACAGCTATAAAAGTTACTACGGTCCAATTTTTATCGGAAGAGCATTTTCTGAAAGCTAGAAAAGTTACCCTTATCTGACCGCTATAAAATTTACTATATCTACTTTCATGTAATCACACGTAAAGTCATGTGATTTGCAGCTTTCAGTTTAGTAAATATTGCCAAGACTTATAAAGTAACATTGTTAATATAGTAAAATGTTATCACTGTTGAAACCAAATAAATACGCTTGTGTTTTTTAAAAGGGCCTTCCTATGAAAATTGGACTATAGCTTCATTCTATATTCTCAAAATGCAGAATATTCAAATTTTCTCCATGGGCTATTATAGATAGAGGGTGGTTTTACCCGGGTGTGTCGTTTCCTTCAATGCTACCCTCAGGGTTTGGTGGGTGGAGGAGGGTGCACGGTAAATCAGCCGCTACCACTGGACCTAGGCTCCCCACACTAGCAGGGGAGAGCTGCTACTCTCTCTCTCTCTCTCTCTCTCCCTTTCTCTCTCAAGAAAGCGCAACACGCTCCTCCACCGCAATAAAACACAATCGCACGCACGCCCGCCCGTTTCATCAACGGAGGCTATTAAACACTGCCTGCACACATCCTCACGCGCCGATAGGCGACAACACCGTACGTTCGTGGAGTAGCGAGTCTTCTCAAGAGAACCTTAACTGCTGAGTAGCGAGTCTTCTCTAGAGAACCTTAACTGTTGAGTAGCGAGTCTGCTCAAGAGAACCTTAACTGCTGAGTAGCGAGTCTTCTCAAGAGAACCTTAACTTCTGAGTTAAGCAGTTTGCTTGAGAAGGAGCTTCGTGTCTGAATACTACTTCACACTCCATCCAGCCCTTTCCAGGCATTTACTTCACATTCCGTCCAGCCCTTTACAGGCATTTACTTCACGTTCCGTCCAGCCCTTTACGGACCTTTACCTCACACTCCGTCCAGCCCTTACCGGGCCTTTACTTCACACTCCATCCAGCCCTTACCGGGCCTTTACTTCACACTCCATCCAGCCCTTACTGGGACTTCACACTCCGTCCAGCTCTTTCCGGACCTTTACTTCACGTTCCGTACAGCCCTTTCCGGACCTTTACTTCACACTCCGTCCAGCTCTTTCCGGGCCTTTTACTTCACACTCCGTCCAGCTCTTTTTGGGCCTTTACTTCACGTTCCGTACAGCCCTTTCCGGACCTTTACTTCACACTCCGTCCAGCTCTTTCCGGACCTTTACTTCACACTCCGTCCAGCTCTTTTCGGGCCTTTACTTCACACTCCGTCCAGCCCTTACCGGGCCTTTACTTCACACTTCATCCAGCCCTTACCGGGCCTTTACTTCACACTCCATCCAGCTCTTTCCGGGCCTTTACTTCACACTCCGTCCAGCCCTTACCGGGCCTTTACTTCACACTCCGTCCAGCCCTTACCAGGCCTTTACTTCACACTCCGTCCAGCCCTTTCTGGGCATTTACTTCCCTTACGAAGGAATCATGCTACGTATATTTACCGCTCAGGTAGAATCCGTTTACCCCGGCTAGGTTTGAACTCACGAACATCGGGTCTTGAGGCGAGCACTGACCACTGTAGTCGACAAATATATTCTCTTCCTTTAGGGTTTGATGAACTGAACATTTTATCTAAAATGTTGGTGAAAATAAAGATGGTCTGGGTTCAAACCTGCCACGGTTGTTACCTTGGTTTACAGACTTGATTCTGACATGGGGGGCAGGGGTTGAATCTCAGCCGAAAACACTAAGATATTTTTTTTTTATTCCGGTCCAACTATTGTTGAATATAAAAGCCTTGCTGTTTTAACTGGGACAGTGGTGGGTCTCTAGCTCGTCATCGTTCACTGCCAACCGAGGGGGATAGATGGATACTGACGTCACCTCCAAACGACGACATCTACCCACGTAGGAGAACATCTCGTGCGGGCACTTCGCCAAAATAATAGCTGGAGCTTCGGTTGGCGTGGACATGGGGGCTCTTACGTCCGTTTCTAGATGCAATGGAGTCCCGGCTTAGGAAGACACCTCCCTCTTCCTTTGGACATCATGACATCCCCCCCAACCCCTTCCACTTTACAAACGTCTGCGTAGACTCACGGGCAAGGGAAACAAATGACGTCTTCCTGATAATGTTGGGGGGAAAATCCACAATGTAATTTTCATCAAAAGTTATTTATCTGACGGATAAAAAGCTACTATATCTATGTATTTGTACGTCAAGTCATGTGATCTGCAGCTGTTACCTTTGATAGATAACATACTTATAAAATAACAAAAATAAAATGGTAAAATGTTATCAATGTTGACCGTAAAAACATATGGTATTTTCTGAAAGACCCATCCTGTGAAAATTGTACTGTGAGCTACGTTAGAGATAGGCAGAATAATTGTTTACTGTTATATCGGGAAATGTTAGAAGAGATTCGGTTCATTGAAATTAACAACAGGTGCATTTATACTGTATATTTCAATAATAATAATATTTAGTACAGCATCTTACTACCCGTTAGGGTTATACGCTTTATATTTCAATAGTTTCAGTCGTTGATCATTCGTGAGATACGCTTGTAGTTCAATCGTTTGCGAACTAGAGTTCGTTTTTGTGACCGAGGTTGACTGAAGAATCTTGAATATTTATTGTAGTGTCACCTTATAGATCACTTTGAACCAGATAACTCCAAGAAAATGAATTAGTTCAACTCATTTAGTAAAAATAATTTATTTTTATCACCGCGTATTACTACCTGTTCAGGCTATACGCCCATGTATTAATTTAGAGGAAGTTTACCAGCATTTACGTAGAGGGAGGGTGAAAAACCATTTGTTGAAAACTACCCTCAGTGGACCTGACCATGATTCGAAACCCGAACTCCCCGTCATTGTCAGTGCAGTATAACGCAAGAGTGACGCACAATACCAGTGATTCTATAACTCGTCGAACCAGGATTTTTTTTATGAAAGAGTTCATCAAGCAGTAAGGACAGCATATTTATTTATATAACTTTGTTTCCTATACACACTATACAGTACGATTTTCATACGAAGAACCTTATCTAAAATAGAAACAATACTAAATTTTATTTCCAGTCAGGTCAAATGAACTGTCACTTTTGATATATGTTATATATTAGACCTACTAATAAAATAACACTAATAATTTAGTGAATTTTTGAAGTTATACTTCTTTAGGCGCGTTATGAAAAAATGATGAGAGTGAAATTTTAAGATGCGCGCGCATCACTGTAACACAAAAGTAACAGGTTGAAGTTAAACCGCTCATTAAGTCTCGAAAAAAAAAAGCTACCAACAAAATAGAAATAGAACCTCTGTTAGTCGCGCATGTTGGTACGCTCGTCGCCTCTGATCACTGTTTTCATATATATAATATTTATCCACATGTTTCTAGTTTCTACATTCACAACACGTGTTTTAGTTTCATACAAGTGCGAATTATATATGTGCTAATAAATTATATTCAGTAGTGATTTAAATTGAATATTTTGATTAATATTATTTACTATTCGTAAATATTAGTGAAAAAAATTGTGCTTATAGACTTTTTCAAGTGCTCCAATATAATTGAGGTTAACTATCCGTATGTATTATTTATTGATATAAATTAAAATAATATTTTTTTTGTATTTATTTATATTATTAGTTTAAAGTTTAAGTTCCATTAATAAAACATTAATGTTTATAGAAACTTTAAAACTTATTTTAAAGTTATACTAACTGCCATATTTAGTGACGAGATGTCTTTGGACTTGGAGGAATACAAACCTCTTTGGATCTAGACGAAGATTACACAGTTCGTAGTTTTGTTTTGTAATACTGCAAGAAATGCCATTGCGTTGTTTGAATGTAAAAATCCAACAATAAAAGGTACGTAATTGTTTTGTTACCACTGTCTAAATTGAAACAAATTTTGTGCTTGACATACGTTTTGTTATTTTAATTAATTCATTATTAATTGGAGTACAGTTATGTAACTATTTGTATTTTAAGCCAATACAATAATATGCCGCCATTTAAATTTATTGAAGTGACAATCATGATTTAATAGTTGCGCCTACTCTTGAGTGGTGGCAAATAAAAGGCGCAACTTTGCTCTCAAATTGCGCCTGCTCCTTTTAGTGAATAGGGATTTGGAACATATTTCAAACTTGCGCTGGCGCAACTATTTGCTCCCTTTGGTGAATCCAGGCCCAGTAGTGATTTAAATTGAATATTATGATTAATATTATTTACTATTCGTAAATATTAGTGAAAAAAATTGTGCTTATAGACTTTTTCAAGTGCTACAGTATAATTGAGGTTAACTATCCGTATGTATTATTTATTGATATAAATTAGAATATTATTATTTAACATAATTAATACTAAATATTATTAAATTATTTTTTATTTTTTAATGATGCCAAAGAAGTATAACTTCTCACGCGCGTACATAAGTACACACACCCATTTTTTTTTTAAATGAATGTTGGCCCTTCCTATGTAAAGTGGACTGTAATTGTGGACCAAAAATACATTTTACTTAGCGCAGTTAGCCTGTCAATATTATAATAAATTTCGACCGTGAGATTATGATGAATTCGTACATTTTATGTGCCCCAGAACCCAAAAAAACTATTTTGTCTGTCCTAGGGGTTTTTAATTTTTAATGAAGCCCTCAAATAATAATAATAAAATACTTAGCTTCCCGTCTTACAACCCGTTTGGGCTATACGATTAAGTACTAATTACGCTAATGAGTTAGGAAATGGGAAGGTTGAATATAAAGGAAGTGAACCCGTATTTTTATGGAGGGAGAGTGGAAAACCATTTAGGGAAAACCACCCTCAGTCACCGAGCGAGATTAGAAACTCGCTCTCCTCGTCCTCAGCAGTCTAGCTTAACATGACAAGTACAGATTTATATTTTACATACATAATTACATTTTTTAAATGCGTACATAATTTAAGTTATTTTATAAATTATTTTCGATTTATAAGACAAATATGACGTTTTTGTTCAAATTTACCGTGAACCGGCGAATGACTACTCTAATAGTCAAGGGAGGGTAAACTATTTCGGGTGTATTCGGACAAAGTCGGGAGTGTTCGGACATAGTCGTGAGTGTTCGGAAAAAGTCGTGAGTGTTTGGACATAGTCGGGAATGTTCGAGTTCGCTCCTCACCGCTGAGACGATGAATCGTTTAATTTAAACTATTCATTCCGAAACTACACCTCTCTGATCAACGCCAGCCTGTCTCTGTAGAACGTTGGGCTTTGGTTCGAATCCTGACTAACACGAAAGCAAGGGAGACACGAGTATGCCTTAGTGTCGGTATAGCACTTACAAAAACCTTATCATTGTACGATAGGCGGTTTGTTCGACTCTCGGTTGGGGTACGTTCCGAGTGTACAAGTCCGATTAAACGTTTCAGCAGTTCTCGGGTCTCACGGGCACTGGATATGTCAAAGGTATTCAAACGAGCTTCGGATTAGTTTTAATGCTTTATATATTAACTTTAGTTGTTGTTGGTAAATAATTTGCACTCTCTGGAATACAAACCCGTGTTTTAAAATACACATTGTTTGGGATTGTTCGTCTTAATTGTAATATGTTTTGTTTGCTTATTTTAGTTTTATATTTTTGTCAAAGGTAGGATTATTTACTTTGATTTTGAATCAGCACTCTTTCTTCTTGTCCAATGAGAGGCCTTCTATCACCTGATTGGTCAGGTGGTATCATTTCCCATAATTTCTTATGGAAAGTTATGGCTAGTAGTTACAGTTGGGATATGGGCTCTACAGGAAGCAACAGGGTGGGGGTGGGGGGTCTGTTAGTGATTCATTACCTTTGTGATAGAGCTTCAAGAGAGCTGGTCCACAAAGTTATACAATATTTGTAGAGATAGTTCTACATTCCTGAGGTGAGTCTCATGTTCATATTTTATTAAGTCCTCCATTTCGAATATTGTGGGCTACCAGATTGTTCAGGGTTATTTGACTTATTTCTTAACATTTCTATTGTTATTAAAACAACTTTAAACGTATTTAAGTTATTCAAGTTTATCGAGGTTTCACTAACCGCTCATTGCTTAAATATAATTGAAGCATTTTTATATATTAATGAAGATATCATAGCAGTTGCCAAATAATGTATATTTTAGAACAAAATTTTATTAACAAGGAGAATGCAAATGGCTTACCACAAATGTTAAGTGATAAAAGTAATCTAAGACTAGCTTGAACATTCTTAAGTCCACTTGATATTAAGTTGACAACACACTTGCCTAGCTACTATTTTACCTGTAACAATGCACTATTCTTGCCAACAATATTTTTTTAACAATGCACTATCGATGCCAATAATATATTACTTGTAATGATGCACTGTTATAACAAACAGCCTGCATTTTTATGCACCAATAAATCGAACAATATATCACTAGTAACAATGCACTATAAAATCCAACAATTACACGTAACAATGCACTAATAGGGTCCACATTTTATTACTAACAACAATATTATCAAAACCAACAATATATAACTAGTAACAATACTATCAAAGTCAACAATATATTACTAGGAACAATACTATCAAAGTCAACAATATATTACTAGGAACAATACTATCAAAGTCAACAATATATTACTAGTAACAATACTATCAAAGTCAACAATATATAACTAGTAACAATACTTATCAACGCCAACAATATATTACTAGTAACAATACCATCAAACCCAACAATATGTTACTAGTAACTAAGCACAAAAACTAACTTGTTCTAGACAAGGAAGTATCAATATGAAGTATCTGAGATGTGAAGTATCTCTTTGACTCACTCATGGGAAGATATAACGAACGCTCGTGAAGGGGCTCACCGTATCAATGTGTGCGTAAAGCTCGTTACCAGGCCTACCGTCCCTTCTCGCACGTTATCAAGCAGCCGACTCTTTGTGACGTGAGGCGAATCCGTCAATTAAACCTGCAACAGAGGAGGGTTGGCGCAGAGACACGTCCCGGATTAATAGACTGCGTGCTCCCGCTTTAATTGTCAAGGCGTAGGAATAGGAATACGACAGAGAGATAAGAAAGGGGTAAACCTTTGTCATCCCGGGACAAGGCGTGCGTAAATTAGGTTCAAAGTGTGTGTGGGGAGGGGAGGGGGGGGGGAGTGATTACAGGCACAAAACCGGACGCTGTAAGCACGTTTGGAAGTCGTGCGGTAAACCAAAATAATTGCTGGCACATTTCGCCTCGTCCTTCTACTGGGAATCGACCTTAACAAAGACGAGAACGTTCAATTAAGCTTTTGAATTATCTTTAACATTCTATTTTGTTGTTTGAGAAACCATATTTTAATCTTTCTGATTAACAAAGCTTTAATTTAAAATAAACATGGTGTTCTCATTGCTATATAAAAGTACTACTTAGATTGCTTATTGAAGTTTTAATGATCTATTACTAGAATATTAATCCTTGACACATTAGTATAGATTAAAATCAATATAGTCTAATATTCACAGGAAGAGTCTTATTTGACATCTAGAAAAGTTACAGCAGTACCATCTTCACAGGTATAACCTTATCTGACTGCTAGAAAAACGTTATTAGATCTACTTTCTCGTATTCATACGTCAAGTCATATCATCTACAGCTATCACTTTTGATTGATATTATCAACACCCATAAAATAACAAAACATTTTTTAGCACCGCGTCTTACCACCTGTTGAGGTATAACGCATACTAATTATGCTAATGAGTTTGAGATGAGGACGGTTGAATTTAGAGGAAGTGTACAAACATTTGCATGAAGGGAGAATGGAGAACCATTTAAAAAAACCTCAGTACACCTGACCGGGATTCAAACCCAGATCTCCCTGTCATCAGCAGCCTAGTCTATTGTGAGAGTGACGTCTTAGACCATGCAGTCACCGAAGCAGGTAAAATAACGTTCATAATAGATTAACGTATAAAAAATATGTTTGAATTTTCTAAAATGCTCTTTATATGAAGATTCAACTGGTGGGACATGGTAGAGAAAAATACTTTATTATAATTATAATTTTACGTTAAAAATATTTGTTGATAAAATGCAATACAGAAGAATAAAACATTGTCATATCCCTCGTAATCATGTTTAAATCTTCGAGAATATATTTTCTCTTTATTTCAGACTAGGTAGGGAATGAAATATCGCCATCACCTTTCGACGAGTGAAAGAGGAACAGCAAAGACAGAATAAGACCTTTCCAAAGGTCACCCTTAAGATCAAATAAATCCCTCCTTTCCACAAAAGAGGTCTTCCAAAGACAAATAACGCTTTCACTCACAATTTGCAATGCTAATGGCGTGAAACAAATCCTCCCAGTCATTTATCAATCTTGATTCCCCTTGTAAATCATTTGGCTCCCATTGGGTAAGAAAGACTTGGTGTTGATTCTCTTCCTCCAAGATCACGTTGACCTTTAAGAGCCCATATCACTCCCGGTAAACTGGGATATTAAATACAAGACCACGCTCTGACCAGGAATAGTAGTGCGGTAATTAACAGAACTAGAGGGAAGGGTAAAGAAGTGAACTAGAGGGAAGGGTAAAGAAGTGAACTAGAGGGAAGGGTAAAGAAATGAACTAGAGGGAAGGGTAAAGAAATGAACTAGAGGGAAGGCTAAGGAAATGAACTAGAGGGAAGGGTAAGAACCGAACTAGACGGAGGTGTAAGGAAATGAACTAGAGGGAAGGGTAAGGAACCGAACTAGATGGAGGTGTAAGGAAATGAACTAGAGGGAAGGGTAAGGAACCGAACTAGATGGAGGTGTAAGGAAATGAACTAGAGGGAAGGGTAAGGAAATGAACTAGAGGGAAGGGTAAGGAACTGAACTAGAGAGAAGGGTAAGGAGCTTGAAGCAGAGTGCAGCGAACCTTTACTCCCTTACATAAAAACCTTGTCTCGGAGAAATGAAATGACAACCTAACACGTTTGTTTCTTCCAGTTCACACCTTCTGCTACCCGCAACTTCACAAAATCATTCAAAATGTAATATTAAAAAATACGACTTTCTCGACTCACCGACTCGAGGGCGCATTCGGAAAACCTGACAATGATTGTGAGAAAGAGTAACGCAAACGTAGAAAGAAAAACTCATCATCGGAAAATCCAAAATCCATCAGATCCCAGCTTAAAAAATCTCTTCTCGTTGAACAAGACTAGGTATAGACTGAACTCTCTCTTTTTTTCGTCTTTTTTTCTTCAATTTAATCAAGTTGTTCTTTAAAGAGGGGGAATATAATATGTTAGATACGTGTTTGCTACCATACATAACAAAGTTGAGATAAAAAAACACGCCATTTGATACGCGCTACAAAGGTGAAAGACGTTTACTTAAGAGGGTAGTCATAAAATATAATTCGTGTTCAAATAATTTTTTTTAAGTAAATATTTGAAATATTTAAATTGCTATTTCTAACGTCTAGGATAATTCTACATTTAAAATTGTAAACAATTTTTTTTCAAACTATAAAAACAACTAAAAAGGTAAGAGTTTCATTTTTTAATTTAATTTGTTAAAGTAATTTTAATACCAGATTTACATGTTTATTTGTGACCTAAGGTCATTCTATAGTTAAAATTTTACTGAGTTATTTTAACAAGTGTATAATTATATGCTATAAATAGTGATTCATTTATTTTAAGTCATTAAAGTTCTGAAGTTATAAGGAGTCAAACTTGCTATTTTATACTTTTTGTGTGGCGTAGTTTAAAAAAAAATATTTATCAGCAAGATTAATTTTAATTGTGATTTGATTAAAAAAAGTTTTTTTCAAGTTTTTTAAAAATTTGCTTTAAAATCTGTTTTAACTGATAAAATTGGATTAATTTATTTTTCTAAAACCACAATTTCTATTTCTTTGATTTTTTATATCTGACTTAGTAACTTTATTTAGATTAAAGTGCAAATATTTCAATACAATCGCAACTATACTTTTTAAATAATTAAATATTACTCCTACATATAATAACATTTTTTAAAGCAGTTTGTAATTATTTATTTAATTTTTATCTTACTGTGTTAAGGTTTTAAATTTATTTAAATTTTTCAGTGGATTAGTTGTGAACTAGCAGATGTTTGATTACTGCCTCTATGAGGTCGGCTTTGAAAACTATGGATGAATCTATTTCGTGGTGTAAATTGGTTTAACACATCACTTCACCTAACACATTTGTGCGTGGAGCTTCCATGTTTGATTGACTTGACAATACCTGAAACTAGTGGAGAATTTAAGAACTTAGTTCTCTAACATTTAGAGTAGACAAATACCGCTACCCCCATCCCCTTCCCATAATTTTTTTCTTTCGCAGCTTGAACTTGTGACGGCTGTACACACCGCCACGTAAACAACCCCCTCGTGTTACAGTAGTTCCTAGAAGGCCAAGGAAGCGCGTCTGGCCCACCATTAGTGAGTAAAAGGCATCACTTCTTTTGAGTGTTAAATTTGAAAAAAAATTGGTTGATATCCCGTACTCCCTTCTAGGGGTAAAAGTTTTCCCCTTACCTCCAAAAATTGCTTCCTGGATCCACCTCTACCTTCCACCCAACCAAAATAAACATCGTTAAAAACATAAATTAAATATCAGTTCCCCAACAAGTTTATTCCCCGACTATTAAAAATCCTTATTTTTAAAACATGTTTGTTGGTACCAAATTTGTTCTAGATTGTTCTAAAAAAAAATTGTTTGTTAAAATTTGATTCATAAATGAAATGTTTACGTTTAACTTTATTTCAGAGTCCTCTTATGGATCGTCTACAAACAACATACCCGTTTGTCTGACACGTAACTATGCAATCACAAACTTACTCGTAATTACATTCCTCTTAAATTCAAAATAGTCATTCTACAATGAAAAGTTGTAAGATGTAATTTCCACCAATATGAATTAAGACGAGTTAACCACCGAAGAAAATAATAAATATAACAGACTATGCCAATAGAATCGTTGAAATAATAATCAAAAAACCATTAAAATAAATAGATAGTTTTGTTATTACAAATTTGTAGATCATGGTTTTGTTTTATTTATTATTACTATTATTAATAATAATAATAATAATAATATTATTAGTACACAGTATGGAAAAAATACCCCTTAATCCCCCTCCCCAACACTGCTTTCCATTCCCTTTCATAACCATTATAGTTAGGTGGGTCACGAAAATTGGATTGCGATTATATAAAAGTTTGGGAAGCATTTATTTGATACGAACGATGAGTCCAAATTTGAATAAATAAATAGCGCAAATCTACTAGAAAATAATTAACTTTTAAAATTAAAGCCCTTATAAAAAAAATAGGTGCTTTATCAGCACGTGACTTACAAACTTGATCAGAGAAAGAAACCAAACTCCAGCGAACCTAGTGCCAAGTATTTAAAAGCCCGGACGATAAAAAAAGACAATCCTCATCGTTTATTTAATATCCCAAGAATGGAACCTAGGTCCCCTGACATCGTTTCACCACTCATCTTACGGGTCTGTGTAATTTACAAGTCTGAAGTTTTTTTTTTTTAGCTCAGAGTAGTTTAGTCTTCCATATTGAAAGAATAGATCGTTAACAGTCGAGTGAACGCGGTAAAAGCTGAACAATGCCACCACCGTGATCCATCATACACAATACCGGAGGAGATGAGACTCTTTATGGATACGGCAAACTAAGATTCATAGGAGAAAACAACCTTATATGACAATACATAAATAAGTGACTCCAGTCTCGTGTAGGCAGACATATTCTTAGACATGTGGCCATGATATGTCACTTTTGATAGCTGTGAGATATAAGTGACCTTATGTTAATGTTGGCAACTCTCTGTAGATAAATATATACACATCTTTCTCTTCAGTCAACAAACCGAAAATTGGTTTAAAGTTATTAGTATCCATCCGTCGGTGTGCATGCATGCATACACGCACACAGCCCGTCGGCTGGTTAGTGCTGCCCGCACCATCTGGGAGGTAGCCTAAGTACTAGAGAAGTTCATGAAGTGTTTTGGTTCCCCGTTGCCTTCCAAGCTGAATTTCTATGAGCGAGGGGGAAAGGGCTACCAATTTTGTCAGGAAAGATATTTCCACATACCTTCCAGGTTTTTTTTACATGCCACAATCAACATGGAACCGATAGCTTTACTTGCACTAATAAGGAAGTTGTCCTACGGAATATTATCGCTCTAGAAAAAATACGTTGATCCCGGATGGGTTTTAACCCACGATCATAGGGTCCTGAGAAGCACTACACCCTTCCAGTCTACTTAATTTCACCCTATCTCTATCTTGAGATAGTTCTATCCAGCACACTTCATTTCACCCTATCTATATCTTGAGCTAGTTCTATTCAGTCCACCTCATACACCCTATCCCTATCTTGGGTAGTTCTATCCAGTACACTTCATTACACCCTATCCCTATCTTGGGCTAGTTCTATCCAGTACACTTCATCACACCCTATCCCTATCTTGGGCTAGTTCTATCCAGTACACTTAATTACACCCTAATCCTATATTTAGCTAGTTCTATCCAATACACTTCATTACACCCTAACCCTATATTGAGCTAGTTCTATCCAGTACACTTCATTACACTTTATCTCTATCTTGAGTTAGTTCTATCCAGTACACCTCATTACACCTTATCCGTATCTTGAGCTAATTATATCCAGTCCACCTCATTACACCATATCTCTATCTTGAGCTAGGTATATCCAGTACACTTCATTACATCTTATCTCTATCTTGAGCTAGTTCTATCCAGTACACCTCATTACACATCTTTATCTAATCATATCCAGTCCACCTCATTACACCCTATCCCTATCTTGAGCTAGTTCTATCCAGTACACTTCATTACACCCTATCTTGGGAGTGCATGTCCAGCCCTCTGTAACCTACGAGATTTGATTATCCATAAATCTATGGTGATGATTACAGGGTATTTAGCTCATCATTATGTAACCTCCTTCACTTCACACTATATTCAACCCTTTTCTAACCATTTCTTAAGTACTTTGTTTCCGAACATCCTAAATATTGCTGTATAGCCTCTCAATGAACACATTGTCACACTTTGCTTGCTTCAATTAACACCACATTGTAACACCTCGCCTGCTTCAATGGACACCACATCGTCAAAC
This sequence comes from Timema monikensis, assembly GCA_902151445.1. Taxonomy (NCBI): domain Eukaryota; kingdom Metazoa; phylum Arthropoda; class Insecta; order Phasmatodea; family Timematidae; genus Timema; species Timema monikensis. The sequence continues at coordinate 4,723 of CABFVZ010000576.1, read as the reverse complement.
CTTGTTTGCTTCAATTAACACAACAATAGCACACCTTACTTGCTTGCTTCAATGAACACCACATTGTCAAACCTTGTTTGCTTCAATTAACACCACAATGTCACACCTTGCTTTCTTCAATTAACACCACATTGTCACACCTCGATTGCTTCAATTAACACCACATTGTAACACCTCGCCTGCTTCAATGAACACCACATTGTTAAACCTTGCTAGCTTCAACTTACACTACATTGTCACACCTTGCTTGCTTCAATTAACACCACAATGTCACACCTTGCTTGCTTCAAGTAACACCACATTGTCAAACCTTGCTTGCTCCAATGAACACCATAATGTCAAACCTTGCTTGCTTCAATGAAAACCACATTGTCAAACCTTGCTTGCTTCAATTAACACCTTAATGCCACACCTTGCTTGCTTCAATTAACACCTCAATGTTATACCTTTCTTGCTTCAATTAACACCACAATATCAAACCTTGCTTGCTTCAATTAACACCACAATATCAAACCTTGCTTGCTTCAATGAACATCACAGCCAAACCTTGCTTGCTTCAATGAACACCTCAATGTCACACCTTGCTTGCTTCAACGAACACCACATTGTTAAACCTTGCTTGCTACGATAAACACCACAATGTCACTCACACCTTGCTTGTTTCAACGTACACATTGTCACACTTTGCTTCAATAAACACTACAATAAATTTTGCACAGCTCAGCTAAATCAAATCTCTTCCTTGAACTAATCAAATTACAATATGAAACGTAGCAGTAATCGATTTTCAATCCCGTTCCTCGTATTTTGAAGCCCTTGTACGAGTGAAATCGGGCCCCCGTGACCCAAAGCTGAAGAACAGCGCAATAAAATCCTCAATAATGGTCGCCCTTTAGACTGAGCTTGTCCACCAGCTAGCTATCTATTACGCTGACCAGTGTTCTAGTTCGTAGCCCAGCCGCCTGGAGCACTGTGAGCAGTTCTCTTATCTCCGTGGAGATTGTGAGTATGGGGAGCGAGCGACCGTCGAGTTATTTTTATGTCTGTGCTGCTACAAGTTCTGAAGTAGACGGGTTTCAAAGGGGGGCGAGGGGGTACCCCTGAGACGCCAGCTGGGTAGAAATGGACTGAGGTGTTCTCTTCCACCAAAATAAATATATATATATATTATAATGAATAAAAACACCGAAAAAAAATAATTCCTGGGGATGTGTAAAAAAACATACAAACAATGGACCAGTTATATATATTCTATCCCAAAGCGTCCGATAATCACATATCGCACCGGGCCGTTAATTGATTTTGTGATTACAAATAATTACTTGTCTATGTCGCGTGGTTTTTTTGAAGTTTTTTTAAATAAAAGTTTCTAATACTTTGTTCCAATTGTCACTATAATAAATTATATGTCTGATTAATCCTAGACATCCCATGACGGGGAGATCGTGGTTCGAATCTCGGTCAGGTGTACTGAGGGTGGTTTTTCACTCTTCTTCCGCGCAAATCCTTGTATGTGGCACAAAAAAAATTAAAATAATGGAGAGTGGAGGAGGTTATATGATTATGAGTTACATATACTGTACTCATCAACAGACTATGTAATGGTAATCAAATATCGCAGGCTACGGAGGGCTGGACGTGCAGTGCGAGTTAAAGATCAAGATAGGGATAGGGTGTAGTGAGGTGGACTGGATAAAACTAGCTCAAGATAGAGATTGGGTGTAATGTGGTAGACTGGATATAACTAGCCCAAGATAGAGATAGGGTGTAATGAGGTGGACTGGATACAACTAGCTCATGATAGAGATAGGGTGAAATGAGGTGGAATGGATAGAACTAGCTCAAGATAGAAATAGGGTGTAATGAGGTTGACTGGATATAACTAGCCCAAGATAGAAGGATGTTTTGAGGTGGACTGAATTTAATTTACTGAAATTTTTTTTCAGGCTATAATAAATTGTATGTATCGCTTTAATTCATGTTTTCCACGTATCCTAGTTTTGGTAAATTTCTGTCCTAACTTTGAAAATCGTAATTTAGAACACAAGGGATCTGGGATCCAAAGACGGACAATGTTCCGGTGTGATCATTAAAATACCCTTTATCCATCCATCCCATTCCTCATCGCCTCTGAACCTCCGCAACAGATACAACCCCTAACAGTGTTTGTTGAGGACCTTCTTGAAAGAGCTATAATTAACATTCCTGGTCTGCTCAATGCAAACCACATGCGCCCTGTTCTGGTAGCCACCGCAGCTGACAAGGCGCTCGCAGACCTCAAACACCCCTTTTAGCCCCATCACTGGTAAAACCCTACCAGCACAAGCTACTTTATTTCACCCGTTATTGGAAATTTCGATGTAGTGTGCAGGAGCGTGTAGTTTAGAAACCAATTTCATTTCGGGAGGGGGGGGGGGAGGGAGGGGGAGCTTCCATTCTTGCACGTTTTGGTTCAAATACTGGTTGCAATAGAGCCAAACTAATAGAATACGATAAGGAGGGTGAATTTGAAAAAAGTCATCTCCTACCAGACGTCTTAGGAGCCCCATTCCCATCTCGTGGAACACAGTTTGGGAAACGCTACACTTAGGCCAATGTGATACCTGACGCCCACAAAAGTCTAATTCCATGTAAGCATATACCAAGTGAGCACTCTCAACTTGAGATCAACATTGAGAAGTCAAAAGTGATGGCGATTACAAATAAATGAACAGCCGTTGAGAATCAAAATTTAAAACCAGGAGTTGGAAAACATAGAGCAGTTCAAGTTTCTGGGAAGTTTGATGACAAAGGATGTCTACTGCCCCAAGTAAATTAGGTCGAGGATAGCCAATACCAGGGAAGCTTTCAACAGGAAGAGTTTACTGCTGACCAGAAAGTTGAGTTTGGAACCGAGGAGAAATCTGATGAAATGATACATTTGGAGCACTGCGCTGTATGGAGCAGAAACGTGGACTCTCAGGAAGATGGAAAAGAAATACTTGGAGAGCTTTGAAATATGGTGCCGGGGAAAACTTGAGAAGATCAGGTGGACAGACAGGGTGACAAATGAACACGTCCTAGGAAGAGTGGTGAGAAGAGAACCATTTTGGATGTGAGTCATTGGTACAAAGCAAATTGGATCAAACACATCCTTAAGAGGAACTATTTTCTGCGCGACGTCATAGAAGGATGATTTGAAGGCACGAAAAAAAATTCTGGGAGCTAAAGGTGGTGGCAGAGGACAGGGCGCAGTGGCGATCTAAGTTCACAGACACAAGAAATGGACCTTCCGTAAGACAGAACACCTAATAAGTGTTGTAACACCCTGAGAATAGACACTCTCAACCTATGTGAGGTGTAGTGTAGTGGCAGCCTGTGAGCGGACACTCTCAACCTATGTGAGATGTAGTGTTGTGGCAGCCTGTGAATAGACACTCTCAACCTATGTGAGGTATAGTGTAGTGGCAGCCTGTGAACGGACACTCTCAACCTATGTGAGATGTAGTGTAGTGGCAGCCTGTGAACGGACGGGTGGTCGGTCCGTTTAGCTGAACACGGCCTCGTCAACCACATCTGGCTTCAAGCATCTTACACTTGATTAAATTCATTAACTCGATTTGATATCATCCCCGGTGAAGTGGTAATGTGTCCGTCTCACTTCAGAGGACACGATTTCTTCTGGTTGAAGGAATTATCCTGACAACTGCTTCCTAATCAGCAAAACTTTGGTCAAAGGGACTTTGTACCGAGGATGGATTTAAGGTTTCACTGCGGGAGGACTTATTTTCTTAGGTAGGATATAATTTAATAAAATCACACATTTACGAGTGAAGGATGAACCTGGGCACGGGACGATTCCTGGATAGCTCAGTGGTTAGAACATTGGCATACTAAGCCAAAGGTTCCAGGTTCAATTCCCGTGTCCAGATGTGACTTTTCAATTTTCAGAATAGGATATTTGCTCATATTCTTCGATAATTTTGTTAAGTAAAAATTATCTCAGGTAATCCTATTTCCTCTTTATTTACAATATGAGATCCAAGTTCACAATTCCTCTTTAAGCCCGCCTCGGTGTTGGAATGATCTAAGGTGTCACGTTCGCAAAATACTGATATGCCGATTACAGGACGATCAAGGCTCGAATAATTCCGGTTGGATGTACTAAGGGTGTTCTTTATTAAATGGTTTTTCACTCTCCCTCGATAAAAATGCGTGTACACTTTCTCTAGCTTCAAGCTTCCCCGATCTTAACACATTTGGGTAATTGTCACATATGCGTGTAATCTGAATGTGTAGTAAGACGCAGTGATAAAAAAAAAAGAATTCACAGCTTTATTTTGTGAAGAAACATGAAGAGGGGCATAGGGAGACTGAGTCAGCCCTGGTACAGTTTGGTATGTCATACGCCAAGTAGTCTGCCAGTGGGCCCTAAGCCCGGATTAAAGCAGACGTAAAATTGACGTTGATGGTCTTGGAGTAAAGTACTCACCTCAGAATCCGATGTTCGTGGGTTCAAACCCAGCTGGAGTCGACGGATGTTTTTTGAGCGGAAAAAAAATCCATAGCACAACTTCCTTCGTAGGGAAAGTAAAGACATCGGTCCCATGTCGATTTTGGCTTGTAAAAGAAACCTGGAAGGTATGTGAAAATACCTTTCCGGCAAAATTGGTAGGTCCTTTCTCTCTCGCTCATAGAAATTGCCGTCTGCTGATATAATCAGTCGGTTAGTTAAGTGCACGTT
>CABFVZ010000575.1:346428-374678 GCA_902151445.1 Timema monikensis | reverse complement strand
GTGTTTTTGTTATATAATATTCTTTCATATATGGGGTCATCACAGATTCGAGGTGAGTTTAATAGACAACATGCATATTTAGGGGGAGGGGGGGGGATCATGTTTTTGTGAGTTTTTCTATACTATAGAAAAATCATAAAATTATTACATTACAGGAATTTCCTCCGGAAAAAAAAAAAGGACATAAAATAATTTGGTGGACGTCCTGCTGAAGAACAATTGAGAAATCCTTGGAAAATATTGGAGTTGGGTCGAATCCACTATTTTACGAATCTGAATCTCCAATTTACCTTTTAAGAACAAATCTAAATCTTGGAAAAAATTAAAAACAGAAGAGGAAATATAAAAGAAATAAAAACAGTAACTAAATGTTAAATTACTAGTCTGGGACTTGTTTGTTAAGTTCATCCTATAAATGGTCCTAAGCCATCAATAATTTTTAAGGATTTGAGTCTCGAATCCAATAATCTCGATTATACTTGAGGATTCGAGGGCTCATTCTTAGAAAATATTTACTAACAATTTATGATTAATTTGTGTAAACCTTTTAAGACTTATTTTTATAAAAAATGAATACGATTAAAAACTAAAATCAAGCTTATGTTTATTTGCTCATGCCATTTAGATCTCAGCCTATATTTATCTTATTTTCAAATTGTTTATTTACAAGCATAAAAAATAATTGCACTTAAAAAACTTCACATAAAATAAACACTTAAGACAAATATAATTATGATAAAATCACGATAAAAAATATAATCTAAATTACAATATTGTGATGAAATTGAAATGTGATAAATTGACATTTTCTTTTTTTGTTGAGCTTAAAGATATTTTAAATAAGGCAATGCAAACATTTCTTAAGAACCAGTTTATAATTGCAATGTCTATTTATTGAGTATTAATAGTAGCTCATAACATAGGTCGTGACCGCAAATTATATTTGATCATTGTGTTTGGTGAGTGTACAGTAGACTGGTTCCTGAAACATAAATAGTAATTAAATTAGTGTACATTGCAATGAGTGAGGGACATATGTGAGACCGTTTACTTCTACCATCGCCTCATTCAAATAAGCTATCTTTATTTCCCTCCCTATTCCTACTTCTTACTCAGTAGAAGCCGTCGTTTTATCTTCGAAAGAAGGTAATGGATAGATGGAACAAACACTACACGGTTTTTAAAATGAAAGGAAGAACTAAGTTCACATGCTACATTGTTGCCATTGGACAAAACATTACTGGCTGCCTCTTGAACAAACTTGATCGTCACCGCCCGATCCTCGACCTAGGTTTCATTCTATCAAAACTCATCAGGGGGGAGAGTGAAACGCGCAACACAAATTTTTAAAAGAGGAAACCAAAAAGAGATATAACGAAGATATTGGGTGGTAACGATCAATATTCTTCAAAAGGCAGCCATTACCGTTATGTTCAGTGGTAGCATTGTGAAGTGTGAACCGAGTTTTTATTGTTAAAGCCAAATTGTGTTTGTTCCATCTATCCCCTACCTTCTTTCAAATATAACAAAATACCTCAAAAACGAAGAGGTTTTCCTTAAAGAGAGATTTTATACCTTATAAAGATACCTACTTGAACATTGATGCCTGTTAGGTGTACTTATTCGTCTGTGTGGTTGTACAGCTTGCAGTGAGAGGATTTTTATTCTCTTTCTCTTCAGACTGATCTTCGAAATCAGAGGAAACTACGGTCGACGGAGGTAAAAGTTGCCTAAAATATAATGTTTGTTTGTAATATGAAAGAGTTTTCAAATAAAGTTTAATTAGTTTTAATCTTGATAAGAAGATTATTTTTTCACCACATCTCAATACTATACTGGCCTGAAAATAGGCCGCAACCCAAATTTTCAACCACTTTCAGAAAAACAACAAGATCACTTGGTAATTAATCATTTAAAAAATAATTTAAAAAACACGTAAGATTAGATCACCTAAACTGGGTGTCCAGCCTAACTATATTTTTAAAAACCATTATATTTCAATACTAATCATATTAACATTTTTCTAAGATAACAGATACATTTTTAATTATTCTGGAACATTGACTTTCAATCAAGAGGTTAAACTATTTCTGTCTAAGACAGTTAAAAACATATTTCAATATAAACATATCAAGCCATTAAAGGATTACCTAGCGGCAGAACGGTTTGAAATAGTTCTACACTAATTTCTGATGAGCTAACGTGCGTGGGATCAGTTATAGTAGACGACTTGAAAATTTTGTAACGTGTGAAATGTGCTCCCCTTTCCTTATAAAATCTGCAGTTTATTATATTAATTTTGAAGTTATTTGAATGTTTAGTTTTGAAGACTTTTAGTGTGTTTAATATATATATATAAAAGTTAGTGAGATTAAAGTTCCAAGCGATCATGTGTTGTAATGATCGAGTCAAAGTTTCGCATTAGGGGGTGAGTAGGGAATCAGACACATTAGATTTTCTGTACAATAATGCTTGGAAAAATAATGAAAAAGGAAATGTTCAAGAATCGGAATTGAGGCTAAACTTAATAATCTGAATCGAGAAAAACAGGTATCATGACACCTCTAGAAGAATTAGAAAATTAAATTTGTAAAATTGTTGATGTGAAAATACTTTACACACTTATTCCTTAGTCTTGGGGATCTTCTTAGACCAGAATTTTCATCCAAATTGGGTCGTAGAAGGAGCCTTGGAGATCTCCTGGGAACGGAAATTTCATCCGATTGGGGTTTTAGAGAATGCCTTGAAGAGGCAGGGGTTGGAATCCTCGGGGTTGAAGCAGATCTCTCTAAAGGCTGCTTAAAGGTTTCTGACTGAGACTTCAGCTGGAATCAAAATAACCATATAAGATTAAAAATAGTTTGAAATTGAATTACCTGTAAATATCGATTCAAAGAAAATCCTCTTTTTAACGTATGTGTTTATACATGGAGGAAGCTATAGGAAAACACAATATGGGTATTACAATAACAAGACAATTTACAGTGCTGCCACTGGACAAAGATATATTGGCATCTACCATTTGCACATGACCTAATACACATTCAGGACACAAGTTTACTTGATTGACAGCTCAAAAAGTTACTAGAAATAGTCCCTAATGTATCCTTATGTCAACAGCTGACATCTGTCTCTTTGGATAGCTGTAATTAAACATTTGATAATGTATGAATGTGATAATCAAATGGCCAATATTATTTATATTTATATGAGGTTGGGCACAAAGCTTGTTTAACGTTTTATTACACTTAATCTTTTTTTATTCACAGCATTTTCACAAGAGGTTTTAAAAATATAGCTTTAAAATGGTGACCGACGAATCTAAACAATGTGATTGCTCATAACGCAAACAAGTTCTTTACAATGATGCACCCAAGCAATTGATCAAACTATTTTATTCAGTTAAAAATTTTGAGATTCAATAAAATAATAAAATAATTTATTATATGTAAACAAAACTACATGTATTTTCTCTTTTCCGATAAATATGATGTCTATATTAAAAAGTATTAATGTACACACAATATTAAATATTATCAATAACATTCCAAAACTAAGAATAAGTACTTTTACTTATGTTTAAAATATCATTTTGGATTGGTGTCGTGATACGATCTTGAGGACAGTGGTCTGAAATTGATATTACACTTTGTATATTTTAAGCACACCTTTAACATTTTATTTTCACAGAATTTTATCTAGAAACTATCTGAACTCATATTTTATTTGATAATTGAGAAAGTCCTATGTTTTAAATTGGCTTGCCTCCAGTTTGAATAGGTATTCAAAGATTAATATAATATAATATAATATAATATAGAAATTGTCATACTAGTTTCTTCACTACGCTCATTCAGAGAAAAAGCAGTTAATAATGCAAGAAAAGAAAACACACAAAACTGGCTTTGATTTACCGAGAGCTTCTGTGCTCTAACAAGCAATAGCAATACTAAAAAGCTCAAGTAGTTTGTTGAAAAATATTGCTCCCTTTCTCTCTCTCTCGCACCCACACTGTGAGGTTTGACCTTGAAATGTTATAAGGGCTGGAAAGAAGCAGAATGAATGTTCCTTAAACGGTTACAAGTTACACGTGTACAAACACTAGTTACCGACAGTACAGTCACTGACCAATAAAACACAACCTAATGTCAACAACCCAGTAAGCATGGCAGTAAAACAACATTACATTGGATAAAAATAAATTTTTAAAATTAATGAAATTGTGTGAGAAAACTTAAGTTATGTTATTTTAAAGGTAAAATATAGCATGTAATTAAAAACTTATAATTTAGAGCAAAAGTGATCTTTTACAAGTGTTGTCAACCCAAAACTTAAACATGTAATTTTAAACTGAAATTCCGGTAAAAAGCTATGGTGAACAAACTACAACTTTCCCGCTAGCCGTCACTTCAACTCTCCTATCATAGATAAGGTATTTCATTCTATAAAAACTATTCATGAGGGAGAAACACGCAATATAACTACGAGAAGAAAAAAATCCATAATTTGTGCCATTCTCATGGTTGGCTAGTGTTAAGAGTATTATTGGTGCAATTAGCAAAATCTCCTCTCCTAATTTCATTCTTCGGCTCTAGGTGTTATTTAGCAACTACATTTAATTAAACCAGCATCACATTGACCTATTTTTGAAAGCAAAGAAAGTAACAATCAATGGAAAGGAACTCGAAAAGGTGGAATTTCTGCTATCTAGGAAGTAAGATTAACGCGAACTGTAAGAGCCAGGAGGAAATAGGACAAAGGATATGGAAGATTGCAGGCAGCAGAGATGAGGTTCCTGAGGAGGCATTAAGGATGTAACAAGAAGAGACAGGATAAGGAATGAACCAATTAGGGATGGGTTAAAAGTAGAGATGGGCCACTCGAATCTTCGAATCCTCGAATCCACCGAATCCTGACAAGTATTCGAGATTCGAGTATTCGGTGTTTTATTGCATTTTACAAATAAACTCGAAATAAACTAAACAAATTACGGCTTTTTTTTTTAACCGAAATAAGAACACATTACGGATGATACAAAGTCAGCCGCCATTACACACGATATAGTCAGTCGCCATGACGTATATTATGTTTACTCGCCCGAGGGATGATTAAAATAATGATACTGTTAATTCTTACTACCCAACTGGTTTTAATTATCTACAACTATGTAAAGAACCCCAATTTATTGCATACGATCCTTAAGTTAGACATGTTGTTGGGTTTCATGAAAAGTAAATACTGTCAACAGTCAGTTTATTCATCCCTACCGGCGTACGTATCGTATATCGATTGTTTGTTTAAAATCGATTCAGGTAATCTGATCACTTAGTAAGCGCTCTCGAGTTTTAAGAATCAAATAACGACTTGCTAATCCATTATTTATTTTTAAATCGATTTTAACTTAGTTCTTATTATTTCTTTTAAATATGTTATTGAAGTAATTGTGGAAATATTCAAACGTAGTCCTGCCTTATAAAATGGGAATGAACAGATTGTAGTCGAAAATATGTTCGTGTTTTAAATAGAATGTATTCTCAGAAATCGATATATCGCAAGAATCGAAATATATTTGTTTTCTACGCAAAAATAGATAATGGGTATAAAAGAAAATAATAATAAAACATACTTAAGCATCATTGAGTTCACTATTTCCAATCAATGTTTAATTGTTAAGCACGTTGTTTTAGTCTTTATTAAAATATCTGTTTGTATTTTTATTTTTGTTATCTTAATACAATAAAATATCCTTTATTGATGATTAAAGTTGATCAAAGGATAACTAGGCCTAATCTGTTTATTTCACATGTTTTCTAGAAACTTAACCCATTCTAACAACACTTTTAAAAATAACTAAAAGACACTCAAATTTTGAATGATTTGATTTTTAAACAATAATATGAGTCTAGATTGTTTAATTTGGCTGGATTTTAACCTATATTTTGGGAAGGGGGGGTGATCATAATTGAAAGCATGATTGAAATAAATCTTAATTCACAGTTTAGGCCTATATTGTGTAATGTAGGTCTATTTATAAATCATTAAAATTTATAACGATTTGCTAGGATTCGGATTCGATATTCGAGATTCGAAAATAAAATGTGGATTCGGATTCGAGATTCGGATTTGAGAAATAGTGGATTCGACCCAACTCTAGTTAAAAGTTATATTAGAAGAGTAATTGAGGAGAAAAAGGTTGGTGTGGTTAGGTCATGTGATAAGAATGAAGGACAGAATGCCTACGCCTTAGAGAACATAGCGAAGGGTAGAAGGACCTGGAAGCTAAAGGAGTAGCCCGGAGACACGTGGCTGAGAAAGAAGTTTGGAGATTGACAGGAACGGAAGAGGCTGAGCCAGACGACCCACAGAGGTGTAAAAATCGAAAGATTATGATGATGATTACCACATTTACCTCTTTTTGGTATTTCTTTGTTCTTTCTTCCTGTTTGGCCACCTGTGAGAACAAAAAATTTAATTTGTTAATTTGAAAGGTTATTTGGTTCGAATTAGTAAAAAGCCAAAACATTTAAGCGAAGAGATTTTGGAAAAAGAGTTGGTTCAAACCCACTATTTTACAATATCTGAATCTCTAATATACTTTAGAATCCAAAATCCGAATCGTGGAAAAAGTTATGAACATAATAGGAGATATAAATATAATAGAAAACAAAACTAGTTCTTTCTTATATTTAATTAATTATAACATTTAATTATAACATTAATTATTAATTATGACATTAATTATAACATGTCCAGGTGTCATTTTTTCAATTTTCAGGATATGATATCTAAGAGGTGCTATCCTCACCAAAATGCATAGATGATAGCTTCGGCTATCTGATTCATTTATAAAATTAGTTAAGTGTTAAATTATTGATCTAGGACCTGGTTGTTAAGTTCATCTTATAATTATAATTGGTTCTGAACCACTAATAAGCAGTATTGAAGCTACAAAACAAATTTTATTTGAAAAATCGAAAAATTTCTTTTTTAGGGCTTTGAGTCTCAAATCTGAGACTTTCTTGAGACCTCCAATGTTTAAATATAATTAAGGAATCAAGGTCCTATCCCTAAACTTAACCAAACCTAAAAGGAATTTATAAAAATAGAACCATAATTTATCCAACCATCGAGTGATTGATCAAAACTCACCTTCTCTTTGTAATATGACAACTCTCTGTCCTTGTCATCTATTTCCCGCCTTAATTGTTCCATTTCAACCTTCAAACAAAATAAGGGAAAACACAAATAATCACATTTTATTATTAATCACTCACCCACCTCTCCCACCATGCTATTTTAAAATGCTATCTACGTCATATTTTCCCATCTATTCACAGTAATGTGTAATTTCTTTAAATTATCATACTTGTTACAGGAGACACCAATAACTTCAGCAAACAACTCTCAAATGGTGTAGATTTCCCCATTCTTTATTGTTGGAAATTAATCATTTTTAACATAAATTATATTCAGACCTGATATCTCTATAATTTATTTGTCTATTTTAAAATCCAGAATTTGTATATTCGCTATAGTTTATAGTTAGCTCTCATTTTCGTGTTGAACATCTGTCTCAGGAAATGAGTGTGGGCTCCAAATATTTTGCTAAGCGGGAAAGATTATTTACCAGGAATTTTGGGGGAAAATTAATATTAAAAGCCTACAATTAAGGAATATATATATTAATGTGACAAAACAGGTAACCAACATTTCAGCCACTTTTATTATACAGCTACTGTACCTAGTCAACACGATTGAGCGCCATTAAATAACAATCACTAGCTGTGTGCAAAGCTTCTGCTTAGACTAGGCCTAAAAAAATAGCAGCTTCAACTTCACTTATAAAGAATTCCAGCTTCTATAGTTAAGAATCTTCGCCAATAATATCATTATGTACAGTTTCCTACCACTGGCAGGGTTTGTCTCCATTTACTTCTGTCCTCCCACCACGTTTCTTTCTCTACACTGACTCAATCTAATCTTCTCCTCACTCCTTTTATTCACCTGTGCCTGGGTCTTCCTCCATACCACCTCTATCCTATCCTACCCTTTCACTCCTTGTTTTCAGAAATTTCATCTCGCAAGCCTGAACCCTTATTTTATCCCTCTCCTTCATCTGAACCGTTATATACAGAAAACAACAATATTCATGTGGAGAAAATCTGAGATGATTGAATTGTAAATTGTGATAGTACCTTGATTTATCAAACTAAAACTAAATATTACAAAAAATTGTACAATAAAACATTTTCCAAATAATGTGGCTAAATTTTATCTATTCAGGTTAGTTTGAATATCTTGATGGTTTATTGTGAAGGTAGTTATTAAAATTCACACCATGATTTTTATCTCATTTTAGAACTTCTTTAGACAATTATAAATCTATTTTTAGAATTTATTTATATTCATACCAAAAATACTTGACTAAAATACAGTTATAATAATTGTAATAGACAAGGATTTTAGTTTAACTTACATCGAAACCTAATCCAACAATTATTATTAGACAAAATATTATTATTTTTTTTATAGAAAATTAACCATTTTAAAATCAAATTAATATACACATTTTGAGTAGAATGTTTTTACTTTAATTTTATTTTTTGCAATGTTACCGAATTTAAATTTATTGCTCAGACCTTTAAATTGTAACCTAATTAGAGTTTCCCTCTAGTCTGGATCAAATGGCCTTAAGCTTTTAATTTTATCATCAAATTACTTTTATTTGTACTCTACCATTTTCCTAATATTTTATAATTTTATTTATTACAAAATGTTTCTTCTCAATGCACTTTTTTCACATATATTATATAAAAAGAGTTGATAAACTATGAGTGATCACGGTACCAGTAATAAGCTAATAGGTTGTAGGCCCCTGGTCTATAGAAACTCACATGAGACTCCTTCCTAGGGGAGTTGGGGGTTGTCTTGTAGAGAATTTCTTGAAAGGGAGACAGCTCCTTCTTCTCCCAGGCTTTCTCCAAGAGGTCTTCGTAAGCCTTGAACTGTTGGTCACGACGACTTTTAAATTGATCCATCTCTTTTGCCTGTAGAGAACACAGCTCTTGGTTACAAGGTCAGTTTTTAAGGGCTTTCAAACTTCAAAGACTATCAGAAGTATCCGGTGTACTCATGCAATGAATTGCCTGGTTACACCAGGCAATGCATTCCTTTGTTTCAAACAGGAAAAAAATAAATCTTTTCATTTTAGTTTTTCTGACAGTTTTAAATAAATTAAAAAAGAATTTAAGCTCCAGCTTTGTGGTGTACATGTTTGTACTCTGAGGCTACTTTAATTTACAATTTCAGACCTCTATACACGGTATATTTCGCACAATGTTCGTGACAGACAAACATTCATTTTATTAATATATTGATATAAATAACAAATAAGTGAACTTTTATAAATAATTGTTTAATCAAATTAAGAGTTGGGTCAAATTCACTAATTTACAAATCCGAATCTCCAATTTGCCTTCGAGTTCCTAATCTTGAGAACAATTATAAAAATATAAATATAATAGAATAGTCATCAAATGTTTCAAGCCTGTTAACAGGTCAGTTTAGTAAAATGCATCTATCTTCCTTTTATAAGCGAGTCCATTCTTCTCCTCACACTTGCACTATTTCTGTTATCTGCTCCTCCCATCTCTTTCTTGGCCTCCCTTGTGGTCTTTTCCCTGCCTACTTCATTTCAATCTCTTACATTCATTGTCAATGTTTCTGCTTCATGTGTGACAATGGGCACTTCTCTTCTCCACAGCAGGTCTCTTACACACCTATACAACAACTCTCCCTAGCAGGTCTCTTACACACCTATAGAATAACTCTTACAACTGTCCTCTTCTCATTAGATCCTCAATAACACTTCCAAGAATGATTGAGAATACAAATAGTACCTAATTGTTAACATTCTTTCTTTTAATCTGTTCATCATAACATTCATTTAAGTGTTAAATTACTGGTCTGGGGTCTAGTTATTAAGTCTATCCTATAATTATAATTGGTTCTGAACCATCATTAAGAAGAATTAGGGCTCTAAAATAAGTTTGAATTGAATTTTTAGTTTGAAATTTTCTTCTTTACCATCATCAACATCATCATCATTCGACATTCATCTCTTGGGGTTGTCTGGAGCATCCTCTTCCATTCCTGATGATTTCTCCAAATTTCTCCCTCAACAGCCATGCTTCTCTAATATGCTCCTTTAGTGCTTGGTCCATCCATCTTGTCCGTGGTCTTTTACCCTTCTCTTTGTTTGTAAGGCTTTCTTGGGCATTCTGTCCTCTATTCTCATCTCACGTCATAGCCACAAAAGCCTTTTCTCTTAAGTATCTCTTCTAATGATATCAATTTTAAGCCATTCCTAATTATTTCGTTCCTTACTGTGGATTCACGCGAACACCGAAATTCAAGCACAGAACAGAAACGGAGTCACATAACGATCTCTAAGACAATCACAAAATTTCTGCCTTATCGGCGTAAGCTGATCTGCAAAAATTCAACTCCTCTAATTTTTGCACTCTGCCTGAGATTTTAGGCACGGGAGAGCCAATCAAATCTCCAACTCAATCATTTCAAATAAGTGTGAAAGCGCATTTGACAATAAATGATAATCAGCTGTATAGGTTTGCATTGCAATCCATCATGGGTAAACATACAGTATGGGAGTTTCTACACCACTCAAGCAGACTACGTTATCTATTTTAGAAGAACGTGTGAATCATGCGTTTTTCTGTTTCTTCTTGTTGCATTCTCAATCGGAATGCTTGTTAGAGTGAAATATGATGGGGAATTTGTCCCTGGACAATCACGGTAGTCATGAAGGTCTGCCTCGAGAACTCTGAAAAAGATGGATAATGGGGCAAAGGTAAATCTATGACAGCTTAGTAAGCAGATAGTGGATATAGGAATGCTTTCGAAAATAGGAACAGCCCCGGAAAGGGTGTAATAAAATATTAGGAGAGTTTTTGTGATCTAGCTAGTATCGATGTTTAAGACCAGAGCGCTTTCATGATAGACCTGGTATCTATGTCAAAGAAATGTTTAAGACTAATAAATTACCAGAGCTCAGTTTGGGAACGCTTTCCTTGACCAGAGTATGGTCACAACCAATGAGCCTAGAATTTGTGCACCAATTTCTAAACGGCATCACTTCTTATGTTAGATTCCAACAACTATAACTTTTGAGTAAATGGATTTTAAGTTTTTGTAAAATAAAATGGACAGCCATTATTAACTAGAAATACAGGACATTAAGTAGGTACTTAAAAATCGTCTAGTTATGGATAAAAGAGAGTACTATGCTCTAGACCTATTTATTATACATACGTATCTAATGGTTTCTAAAGGTTATTTTTCTACCAGCTGTTACATCTACTCCACCCATCAACCATTTTAGTTTAAGAAAACCATCTCAAAATGGTTTTCACACTCCACCTTGGTCAGAACCACTTGGTCAAAACACTCAATATCAAGACATAGCCAAGTCAATCGCGAAAACTCGCCTATAGTATCTAGTTTAAAGTTTTACATTTTGATGAGCGATCACAATTCCCTTCTTTACAGATTAATATATCTGAAGTTTCATAAATCTAAAAATGGTTTAAAAGAAAAACCAAAATAAAACAAATTGTCTATTGTGAAAGTTTTGACAGCAGCTCAACATATGGTATTTTATATCACGTTGTTTGGTGAATGGATACATGAGAATAGATCTGGTAGCTTCTGATAGGTGTGCAGTGCTATCGCTCTTACTCCCTTCAGTCTGTTCCTTGGTCTTCCTCTCAGCCTCCATATCCGACATCCTCCTGGTCATCCATTCCTCTCACTTGGCCAGATCACCTTAGTCACGCCTTCTCTATCCTGTCCTGGACTGGATCTTACTTCACTAGATTTCTTATTCTCTCATTTCTCATGCTGTCCATATCGAGGGAGGCAGGCAACGGCCCGAAGTAGGGGAGTGCCTATGGGGACTATGTGTGAATCATGAACGCTTCCGTAGCTGTGAAGGCCCTGCAGGAACCTTGAAAAATGACGGCTGATGGGGCTTCGGTGAAACTACGATAGGCCTAGCAAGCCAGTAGTGGAAGAAAAATTACTTTCCAAATAGGAACACACAGCCTAAGAACCACAAACATTAATTCCCTATAATTATATTGTGATAAACCAATAGTAAGTGTGTTAATAAATATAAAAATTCAAAGTCTGACAAGAATAATTATATTTCTTTAAATCATGAAATTGGAATGTTTATAACCAATAAAAACTCAAATAGTTTTTTTTTCCTAATAATGTTTATACCCCATTACTTTTTCCAGCCTAATAGCCTGGGCCTGTTTTTTATTCAAACCATATATTTTCCACTACCGGCTTTCTAGGCCTGTCATAGCTCCATATGCCTTATAATCTAACTTAAGACTAGGACATGCACAACAACCAGTCCCTGACCGTTAATTCATCACTGTGAAAGGGTAAACCCACATTTCACAAATGATTCATTTTTCGACCATACCGGGACTCTTAGCTCAGTAGACAAACTTGCTCCTGACTGATCTAATAATCTTACATGAAAATCTATTTCCCGATGCATTTGTTCATTTTCCTCTTTGAGTCTTTCTATCTCCTGCGTTTTCTTGTTAACCTCGGCTGATCTCCCTTCTTCCTTGTGGGCCTGGAGCTGAACTTTCAGATTTTCCACTTGGACTTCATAATTGCTACAAAAACAAATTGTTTCAATTAATGGCAAATGTTATGTCAAGATCTTAAGCAAATAGGATTAAGAAAGTGAATGGGGATTTTAAGGAAAAAAATGTATGAGGAAAAGGAGAAAAAGCAAAGGAGACATAAATCAATTTCCACAGATTTTTTTTTTCTGCTACAATACTAATATAGTAAATAAAGTAAAATGTTATCAATTTTGGCTACAATTATTTTTTCTCTTAGTGCCAGGTTTTACTACCTGTTCGGGTTATACACCGATGTACCAATTACACTAATGAGTTAGGGATTGAGAAGGTTGAATCTAAATGAAGAGTATACACATTTTAATGGAGGGAGGGTGGAAAACCACCTTCAGTACACACAACCGGGATCAAACTCCAACTTAAGCAGTCTAGTCTATTGCGAGAGTAGCACCTTAAACCAAATGGCCACTGAATAGGGTGAAAAGTTTGTAATTTCTTAAAAAGCCCTAAATACGAAAATTGGACTGTAGACATTGGTCCTCCAGAAGTTTGTTCTAAGGTTATAAGTTTGAGAGTCTATGATGATAAATATTTTCAATTTTGAATAGAATATTTAAAATGGTTTCAATCAAACTTTTTATAATGAAATGTATGAATGTTATGTTCATCTTATAATTATAATGGGTTCTGAACCAAGTTTTTTTTCAAACATCTTTAAGGATTCGAGAGCCCATTCCTTGTTTTAAGGTAATATTCACTTTATGAAGGTGAACTGTAACCTAGCCCACTGTATTAGTAAGGTATGTCTATATTTGTATTTTTTATGAAATGCGAAAGTTTGGGAAGCCCTACATTAAATAGGTCCATTAGTTTACTGATTGACTCACCTGTAGAGCTGCTTCCTGTCATCGCAAAGCTTACAAGCTTGGTGGTTCTTTATCTCCCGTTCTAATCGGGCCACCTCTGCGATTTTCCCATCCAGTTCTTCTTTCATTGACAAGTTGCACTGCAGGTTTTTCACCTCTGAAACGACAACAAATAATAGTGGGATTTGCCAATTTGGTGCACCCCAATACATCAACTAAAGGGATTTAAAATAGACCTGCTCAGGACTGGCAATTTGCTTAGGGTAATTTTCGCGCGAGAAATATAAATTTACCTCATAATGATGGGATAGAAAACAAGAAAAAAAATATATTCAAAAACAGATTTCCACTTAAAGACTTATATTCATTAATAATTTTAGTCGTTTAACCTTTCCATTAATTCTAATAGAAACTTATTTGATCAGAAAACGATCAAATGGATTAATATAGTGGTATATGCCAACAATATTTTTAAAGCATTGGTAGATTGAGAAAAAACTGATTTGGTTGCTGTTGTAGGTCTGAACAATAAATTAGAATACATAAACTTGTAGGATATTTTAAAGGAAAAAATATGTAAAGTCAAAATATGTATCTAAAATGGTTTTCAATATAAAAACTATGATATTTTGCCTAACGTGTTGAAAGTTAAGAAAACAACTCTCTTTAAGCTATACAAGTGTGTACCAGATACTGAGCCTTACTGACCCAACCACAGGCTGGAAGCTTGAACATTAAAATGTTTCATCAAAACCAAGTTGTATTGTATTTTAAAGGTAAAGAAAATACTATGTTTAATATGTCACCAGTCAAAACAAAAATCTAAAATTGCAGCTTTAAAATGTGAGATTTTAAAAACATATGAAAAACACAGAATGTTCGTCAAATAAGAAAGAAATTCATTTTTATAAATAGTATATACATTCTAAAAAAGTTTAAAAGTTGGGAATAATGGTTTTTAAATTATATTTAAAAAAGAAATATTGATTTCCTCAACATATGCTTCTGTAGCTTTAATTGCCACATAAGAAACACACTAGTCATCAGAATTTCTGTAAGAAAAACCTCTTTTCGCTTTATGAGGTAATTGTATATTTGGAAGAAGGTACAGGAAAGGTGGATAGAAACATATAAAAGGGGGGACAAACACAATATAGCCTTTACAATGAAAAGAACAACACAGTTCATACTTTACATTACTGTCATTGAACAAAGAGGTAATGGTTGCCTCTTAAAGAAAAGAGAAATTTGTCACGTAGCACTGTCGTTGCCCTGATGCCAAAGTCACGTATACATGTATTTTTTTCTGTATTTATCTAACTGCAATATTAAGGTTGTTAGTTGATATTTTATTGTATAGCAAAAGCATGAATTATTATTCCTAAATAGCTTAGATTTGGATCCAAGCTTAATTTTTCCCACTAGAAGTGATTGTGAATTGATACTTTAAATATAGTTTTCTTAAAAGACCAATTTGTTACATACATGACTTTGGCATAAGGGTGACAATATTTTCACATACCACCTTATATAGCTACTAAACCAAATGACAGCAGTATTCACGGCTGAAACATTTTTTTTAAAGCATTTGGGCATATTTAACACTAAGTTTTATTTCATTCAAAATGTTATTAAACTACATAAATGAAAAACAACAAAAAACAGTCACTTGGGATATAAAAAACACGATAAAGTATAGAGAGCAAATTTGATTTTAACGACAAGGATAGGAGTGTTTGGATTTGGAAAATGTAGCTATATCTGATTAAATTTGGGACGGCTGCAACCAAATATCTGGCTGTATTAAGATGAAATTTGTATTCTATTTTAGTAACCACGCAGGCAGAGAAACCTTATTTACTTAAGTAAGTTGTTGCGAAAGGCAAAATGATGATTTTTGCTTTATCTTACAAAACTTCAAATTCGTTTCTTACTTGACACAAATTCTGATAGTGACCTCTTCGTTGCAAAATTATTTTTTATCACAAAATTTGGTGTCAAATTAATAAAGCACTCATACTGCTGCGATGTCAGACAGGGTGGCTTTTCCTACACATCAGAGCATGGGCTGACAACCCAAAAGTTTAATTTTATTTTTTCTCCGAGTTCTTTCGGAAAATAACAGTTGAAACTATCAAGCAAACTTAGCAGGTGAACATAAAACTTATTTAAAATATCATCAAGAATGTCCGAGTATAAATAGTTCTCTAAATTCTCTTACCATTGGCAAGCTGTCTAGATTTCAATTTTTCATTGATTCCACCCAAAACTTGATTTTCTTTTAAACGCTTGTACTGAGTATAAAGTATAGAGAGCAAATTTGATTTTAACGACAAGGATAGGAGTGTTTGGATTTGGAAAATGTAGCTATATCTGATTAAATTTGGGACGGCTGCAACCAAATATCTGGCTGTATTAAGATGAAATTTGTATTCTATTTTAGTAACCACGCAGGCAGAGAAACCTTATTTACTTAAGTAAGTTGTTGCGAAAGGCAAAATGATGATTTTTGCTTTATCTTACAAAACTTCAAATTCGTTTCTTACTTGACACAAATTCTGATAGTGACCTCTTCGTTGCAAAATTATTTTTTATCACAAAATTTGGTGTCAAATTAATAAAGCACTCATACTGCTGCGATGTCAGACAGGGTGGCTTTTCCTACACATCAGAGCATGGGCTGACAACCCAAAAGTTTAATTTTATTTTTTCTCCGAGTTCTTTCGGAAAATAACAGTTGAAACTATCAAGCAAACTTAGCAGGTGAACATAAAACTTATTTAAAATATCATCAAGAATGTCCGAGTATAAATAGTTCTCTAAATTCTCTTACCATTGGCAAGCTGTCTAGATTTCAATTTTTCATTGATTCCACCCAAAACTTGATTTTCTTTTAAACGCTTGTACTGAGAGCTTGAGGTTTTTTTTAAATTTGGATCTTGATTTTAGCCAGCTATCTAATGAAAGGAAATCAATGATATTTTCTGAATCCCTACGTAGGTGCAACTAAAAGTTATATCGGCATAATTGTTTGAAAAAACACACTTAACTTTAAAAGCACATACCACAAGCATAAATTAATAACTCTACAATGCGACTTGATTAGTTTGGGCTTTCTAATGAATACTGATTGGAGGTTAGAGGTGCTAAGAGATACGAGCTTTTAATATGGGATCAAAACTTCCCAGAAAATTCTGGAAAAGTGTCGAAGCTAACAATCATATCTAAAAGCACGGTGAAGTTCTCAAAGAGACAGGGTTAGCTGGCACCATTGAGTCTCTCTGTCTGGTTTCACCACGTGCTGTCTGTGTGCGTTATCGACGTTCTCAATATTTTGCACAGTTCCAAGAAGGTTTGAGCGGACAAAGCTGACTTGAGGTGACGCATGGCATGCACGTCGCCTTGATAATACATTCTACATACTCTGCTCCACAACACGCTGCAGAAGCTAAATAATCTCTACCCAATACTTACCTATGCACAGTTCAAGGCCACACAAATTCACAGTTTTGAGATCTTGTCACATTTAATTCAATTACTTTCCTTTCCGATATTTTCCAAGAGCATTTGAAGATGCTTTGCACCTAGTTCTCCACAAAGCACACACAGGGAACCACTTTGTTTTTTTAATCAGTAAATACATTGTAATGGTAGCACAAAAATTATAACCATAATCTTTCACATTTTACTTGACTTTTGTGTTTTGCTAAAGTTTTTTTGCCCCTCTTATTATACAACATTTTTGTGTTGTGACCATGTCCCAGTCACATGAGTGATGTATAATCAGGGTTCTACTGCATTTCCAAAAGATTCAAAACAATCTGTAGTAGTTTGAAGTGTAAAGTAAGAAGAAATGAAGAGATAAGTGTATTTAATCCTATCTAGGCCTAACCTAACTATCTTTTCAGGTTGGCTTCCATCACTTTCACTCACTTTACATCACTGTACAGTGTTTTACACTGTCGTGTTGATACATTTTCAAGCCATCATGCGATTATTCATTTTATTAACTTTTTTTATAATTGTTAGACACGAGTGAGAAACCATTTTAATAATCTTTTTTTATTATTATTATTATTATTATCGCCGCGTCTTACTACCCGTTCGGGTTGTACGCACTTACGCTAATGTGTAGTGGTAGGGTGATTGTGAGATGAAATGAAGGCCCTACAGTTTAACGTGGAATCCGAACCACGGTGGAGGTCTGGCATTCCCCACATTCAATAATCTTTTATTTTATTAGATTTTTATTTGAGTGTTATTTTTAAATTGTGCTTTAGAATTGTTATTTCTAACTTAAAATATTTCCACTTTTTCTTAGCTTTTTTTTTTCAAAAGTATTTACTCTTTATAAAAATGAGTGTTATTCATATTCTAAGAACATCTGTTTGGATCTCGAATTTTAAAGATATAATATTTACGTTTAAAATAAAAGAACATATACTTTTAAAAATTATGAATATACTCAAACTCGGGAGCTTTTAGAAATACACGACTCGAGTTTTACTCGAATGAAAAAACCAAAGCTTGCAGACCTCTTGTTGAAAGTAATTTTAGAGATCAATTAATTTTTACAATTTGTTTAACAAATGATTTATAAGTGATTTATTAATACTTACCAATGAGTTTCAAAAATTGATTTGTAAGTAAATCAAGAGAACGCTAGAAAATGACGAGTCTACAAAACTTTCAAGCTCAATACCACGTTTCAATAACAAGCTCAACTCGAATCTCGAAATCCGAGCAGCCCCCCTCCCACCGCCAATTGAAAACTTTTCTAGAACATGAGGAATCGTAGCAAGGTGGGTTTTAAATTTTAACGTGTTTTTTTAAAAATAAAAAGTCTAACTAATATGATAAATAGCTAAACACACCGAATGGGAAGATAGTGAGTGTGCTGTATAAAATTGTACTATGGGCGTTGTTACAATGTCATATTTCTTCGATAAAAGAAGAATAGTAGAAGATGGAGACATTTTACTTAACTGACCTGGTCAAAGACTGGAAACCCTTTATGATTCAGGTTTGTTTGAAAATTAAAGTGGATACAGCACCCCCCTATCAAGAGAACTTTACCACCTATATCAAACAAAATTTCTCAAACTCACCTTTCTGCAGTGTGTTTATTTCATCCTCTCTCTTCTTATCATAAACAAGCTTCACCGTTTCAAGCCTGGAATTTAAATCTTCAAGAGTATTTTCCAAGTCTTTAACCTTGGCCATGTACATCTGTTCAATCGTTTCCAAATCTTGTGCTGCCATCTGTTAAACAATCAGGAGACCTTTCTGATGCATTAAATTATGGTTAAAAGAAAGAAGTATCTGTAATATTAAAATTATTTATAAAAGTATTTATTGTATTGGGGTCCTTATGGGGTTTGAAATATAAATGCTGTTGTCCTAAACCTAATCCTGTACCTTTTGTTTGGTAAATTATATTTAATACCCAAGTTAGTTTTTTATTAAATTAAGGGACACCTACAAAGAAAACAAGAAAATATTTTATGGGAGAGTAAAAAAATAAGACAAGGCATCGAGAGATGCTGACTAGATTACTGGATGCAGCTGGAGAGATGAGGTGGTGATGAAAACATGGAAAGACTATTTTAAGGAATTATTGGAGGGAACATAAATAAATAACAGAGGAGGGATGAGAGAAATGGAGGAGAAAGATAAATTTCATATGAGGGACTTAAGATAGCAATGAGACAACTACCAAGTGGAAAATCACCAGGAATATATAAATTAACAGTGGAAATGATAAAAGCAGGAGCTATGGGATTACAGTGGTTATACCAAGTGATGCGGACAGTATGGAAGGAAAGAAAAATACCAGAAGATTGAAGGAAAGGGGTTATTGTGCCCACATATAAAAAAAAGGAACAAGTTAAAATGTTAAAATTACAGGGGGATTACAATGTTGTGCCACTATCTGAGAATGTATTAAAAATTACTCCTACGAAATGTTAAGCGAAAAATATAGTTGATTTGATCTTTGTACTGAGACAGATCATTGAAAAAGATAGGAATTTGGTAAAGATAGCCCTTCAATGACAGAAAAAAAAGGCTTATGACAAAGTACTTAGATAAAGTATATGGTTGGGTTTAAGAAAAAGGAGAGTCGGTGAAGGAATTGGGGAACAAATAAGGAACATATAAAAAGTGTGCAAGATTAGAAGATAAACAATCTTTATCAGTTCCAAACAGAAAGAGGAGTGAAATAAGCAAGTGTTTGATCATGACTCCTATTTAATATTGTAATGGATGAAACTATAGCCAAAGTCCAGGGTCAGAGAAACCCTGGGGGAACTGAAGGTGATGGCATATGCGGACGATGTCATGACCTGGGAGGAGTTGGAGAGAGAACTAGATAAATACCCAGGAGCGCTAAACACTATGGATTGAACATGAATGTGGAAAAGAGCAAGATAATGAAGGTGACTAGAAACACAAACCCAGCAAAGAAAGGAACTTGAAAAGGTGGAAGATTACTGTTATCTAGGAAATAAGATAATCGTGAAATGTTAGATCCAAGAGGAAATAGTAAAAAGGTTATATCATTAGAAGAGATACGTTGCTGTGGTCAGGCCAAGTGATGAGAATGGAGACGGGTAGACTGCCTAAGACAGCCTCACAGAACCAAGACCATGGACAAGATGGATGGATCAAGCTCAGGACACGGAGGCTTAAGATGCGGGGTGGAGACGCGTGACTGTGGGAGAAATTTAGAAAGATTGACAGGAATGAAAAAGGATGTGCCAGACGAAATTTAAGAATAGAGAAAAACTGGAATCATGACATCTCTAAATAATAGTTAATGTTCTGAAATTTTTATATTATTTTACCACATAGGCAGTACACTAAATTTTCAACCACTTTCAGAGAAAAAAACAAAACAATATTCCCACTTAAATACGATCAGTGTGTAGTAATCATTTGAAAAGAAAAATTATTTACCGGTAAGTGCCTACACTTAAAATTAGGTTAACTTAAATATATAAAATCACTTTCAGAAAAAAAATCCAAATAATGATACACTTAAAATGTGATCATTGAAAAAAAATAGGCTATTAATGCGACACTTTCAGAGGAACAAAAAATTATTCATCACACACTAAATTTATGTTATCACAATAAAATAAATGTTGACCAACACATTGAAACAAAATCTAGCTCGAAATATTTAAGCTCCCTTTACCAAAAGGATATTGCCAATAGAATAGACTGAAGAAACTAATTTTATTTTGGCAGCCATTATGGCTCAAAAATTGTACACCCAAATAAGATAGTCATTCTTCATCTAGTTTTAAATAACTTTGCCAAATGTCATGGTTCATCTATTTTTATAAAGCAGTGGCTATTAACTTCAATATATATCGATTTAACAACATGTTCTCATTCTTTCAAACAGCTCTATAGAATGAAAGGGGAAAGTTATAATTTTATCTTTCATCAAACTGACAAAAACACAAGTTAGGAAAACACGAGAAAGGCAATATGTCAATAAAATACTAATTAATATCACAGGCACAGACAAAATCAAAATTTTGCATTTTTAATACATATATGTGAACAAATATTTTACACCCAAAGCTTTGTCCTACTTCATACACAATCCTTTTGAATACAAAAATGATGCCTTGGACAAGACAACCATTGGTGCAGATATCAAATTAGTTAAAAAGAGTGTGTAAAACTTCGAAAAGTCTTATTAAACCCACAGACTTTTTGGCAATAGGGGTGTGCAAAGCTTCGAAAGTTATACTTGACTTCGAAACAAACATCTGCTCCTACTTCGCTTAAAAAAATTAAAAAATCCTTCTTCAAAGCTTCGTTAATACGCAATTTCTGTCATTCTGAGCTGTTCTATACATACAAATTAATAATCATATGGCGAAAATCATAAGCAATCGAATTGCATGGTGTGATAATAGTTTGATTTATCAGATTGAAACAAAATATTACAAAAAATTGTACAATAAAACAGATTTTGTGCAAAAAGTTATATAAATAACCACATAATATTTTTTCAAACTTAAAACAACTAGCAATTTTTTTTAGAAACTCAATAATATCTCATAAATTCGATTTAAGTTTGTTTTGAATTGAAAAAGTGGACTTTGCAACCCCTATTTGACAAACATCCAGAATTATTTAATAACTTTTACAAATTACACAAAAAGTTAAACCAAATACCTTGATTTGAGCCGTATGATCAGTTCCTTGAGATGTTTGGTTGGTCTCGCTGCTACTGGCTAGTAATGCAAACACCAGAAAACATATGTCGAGTTATTCAGTAACAATGTGATGCTAATAATATTGTTTATCAACAATTTCTAAGTACTTTTTTTAAGTCTTATAATTCCTAGCAGCTACAGGTAGATTTGAGTAGTACAAGTGAACTTCTGATGAAGCTCTTACGTATATAATAGAACATTCATTGAATATCATTTTGTGTGTGTATATATATGTATATTTTAAATGTATGCAGATATATAAAAACAATAGTTTAAATAATAAATGAATAAAAATAAACTCATATTCACAATTAAATATTTAATTTGAAACTATAATAATAATTAAAAAAACTTTGTGGGAATGAAATTGTATTTTTTTAAAGTCCCGATATAACTAAACCTAGGTTGGGGGATTGGGCGGTGACGATCAATTTTCTTCATGAGGCAGCAGTTACTTCATTGCCCAATGACAGCAACGTAAAGCTTGAACTGGTTCATTTAATTGTAAAAGCCATATTGTATTTGTTCCCTTTTATATGTTTCTACCCTCCTTTCCTGTTCCTTCTTCAAATATATCATCGTGAAGTAGTTGGAAAAGTAATCAAAAACAGAACAAAATAAAATTCATTTGATTATGTCTGTCACTATCCCCAGACCCCAACCCATTTGTTGAGTTAACCATGTTGAATAAGATACTAAAGTGTGGTATCGAGCCCGAACTAGGTAGTTATAACGATAACCTAAAAAATAACCCAAGAATCCATAAAAAATAACCTTATAATATGGGATCTGTGTTCTATCTCTAAAATGCATGAAAATTGATAAAAATCTGTACAAAAGGCAGCCCTGCACTATTTTATTAATATTAAATAAAGATGTGAAATGTTAGTTTTTGATGTAGGCTTAGGCCATTCTTTAGCCTGCAATTTTAAGACGAGCTCTAGATTTTGAAGCTACAAATTTGGGGAAAAACTTGTCTTTAATTCAGATAAATATTTACTATAAAGTTATTAAAAGTCTCTATTAATACTTATTCATCGCTGTATCTTTAAGAATAAGAGAGTGAAAACTGATGTTTTTCCAACAAACACGGAGGGATTCGTCATTCTAGATGGGACCTATTTGTAGCTTGCTCACAAGCATGGAGAGCTGGTCTGAGGAATCTGTATTTCAGTTTAGAGAATATTATAAGTTTAAGTTTAGTTTAGAAGTCGTGTTCTATGATTGTGAGGTCGCAAGCGATACGCGACTTTTATCCAGCTAATTTGGATCGTAATTAAAAATTTTGTTTTTTGATATGACAAAAATGCTATGTTTTATTGTTTTTATTTTTAGCAACCCCGGTTATGTGCCTATGTACTGTGTTGGGAATGAGGAAGATTTAATTTAGAGGTGTGCCTGAATTTGCGTGGATAGAGTGGGAAACCATTTATGAATAACCACCCTTAGTACACCCGGCCATGATCAAACTAAATATCCCCGTCATCGGCAGTCTAGTCTATGCCTTAGACTGTGCAGCCACCGAAGCTGGTTTTAATATTATTATAGCTTTAACAAGTATTACCATACTAGTTTATAAATCAATATATTTTAAATCTAATACTATTCTAAAGGGCAATTTTAAAATTTCCCGTTCCTGTCCCGAATCCCGATATTTTGACTCGTTTCTCTTCACATTCCCGTCCATCCCTAATGAGATGGTATGAGCATGTAATGAGGAGGCCAAGAAAGATTTGAAACAAAGTGGGAAGAAGAGAGGAGGATGGAGGCATTTTAATAATCTGACCCGGCCACACGCTGGAAACAATCGATCATGATAATTTTTAATGTTTAGCTTAAATTATACACCAACAACTTTGGGGGTACACAATTGAAGAGAAATATTAACGGTGGGTAAGGTAATAAAAAAAAAGGGGGGGGGGAAATAATGAGCACAACTGCTCTATACAGTCTTTAACTAAGCTGTGGGTGTGTTCTAAAAGTCCTTTATGATCGGTGCCCTATTTGTTGGATTCATCCTCCTACCTAACTATCCCCAGTGGAGGAATGGAGCAGAAAGCATTTAGGAAATTCCACCCTCAGCAGAACTGACCGGGATTCAAACTCAGCTATTGTGGGTTTGTAGATTGAGAATTCTTGACTTTCCTGTGATACACAATTGCCGCTGTAATATTGTTAATTTAAATATAAGATTTTAAAGAAACTCACTCGTCTGACTTTGTGAACATGTCTTGATATGGGGTGAGAATCTTGATTCACGCATCTGTTTTCTCTCTCGTGGAGGAAGGAGAATCTAGATGAAAAAGAGCAGGTCATGTATTAAAATGGAGGGTGGCTCAAAGAGTATATTTTTGTAAGCAAATCTTTTCACATGGATTATTCATAAATGGTAAATGAGGTTTTGTACCATATAAATTATAATTGTAAAAGTGAAGGCTTGGAAGACCACTTTATTAATTAGAAGCTAGAGCAAATCTGATATTGGGGGTGGGCAAAAAAAAATAAAAATCTTTGACAATTATAAAGCCTGCCCAATCAAAAGGTTGAGAGCTAAAATACTAAATTTATGGTCAATTAACCCCATTCATAGATGTTATGAATAGTGCAAATCAATATTCACATGGGGGAGGGAAGAGGGGCAAGAAAGTTAAGTAATTGACTGCAAGTTGTGATAGTAGCTTAGAGTAAATTATCGTATTAAAGCAAAATATTACAAACATTTGTACAATAAAATAAATTCAAGGAATTTTAGTGCATGAGGTTATGTATAATTAACAGTATAGTTTGTTTTTTCAAACCATTAAATTTAAAAAAATATTCAAACTTCTATTTGATCTTCCTTCAGCCAAATTAAAGTCCAAATATTATTTGCTGATGGTTTTATTCTTTATAAAATATTATGTTGTTATTTATACATCTCTATGCCCTAAAATTACTAGGAAAATGTTTTATTGCACAAATGTAAGTAATATTTTGATAAATCATTACAACAGATCAAAAAATCAATTACCATAGTTTTCCATATGTACATTAGTTTTAAACAACTCAAAATAGCCAAAATTGTCCATAAATTGAGAATTTTAGCTGTTACTATTTTTAGTGTCAAAGCTGAATTTTTTTTCAAAGCAAAGTCGAGCTGATGTTTGTCCCAAAGTCAAAGTTACAAAACTATGCAAATCCCTAATAGCTAGAGTTACATAATGGAGTGAAAATAATATGGAAGTAAATTAATTTATAAAAATTGGACCATTAAAACGCACCTCCATTGCCACTGCAGAAAGCTTTAATACAGTAATGGTTTCATCAAAGATGTGTGGGTCAGGATTTATATTGACGATCATAGCCACGGATGAGTTCTTGCTTAGAAGAGGCTGCCGAAATAATTGTGTCAGTTTAGAGTCACGGAACGGGACCATGCACTTGTCTTTGGTCTTTTGATTTTGTCTGGCAACAGAACATACAAGGAGTTCTCTTGTTAGTTTCTAGTATAAATAGAGCCAAGTCGAATCCACTATTTAACAAATGTTAGACCTTCGTTTTACCACCAAGTCCTGAATTTCAATATTAGAGGAAAATTAGGAATGAGAAAATAGATTCATAGCAGTATACAGAAAATAAAAATATTAGATTAATTGAATAAAATTATTTAAACAAGTAATTTTCACCAAAAAACAAATTGAAAGATTTTGAGTACTAACATTTTTCGAAGTTGTATAAATCAGCCAAGTTTTAGAAATTTTAAAACTCTACTCCAACTTTCAAGTAGTCCCACCTCCCTGCTAGTTATATCATAGCACAATAACTTGGAACCACTAACCTGATTGTTGTCAAACACCGTCCCAGGACCATGAGAGAGGTGTTGATGTTTTGAGACTCTTTCAGTCGCTCCCCTATGTTGTGGGTCTTCTTGACTCTTTCAATGCCTGCAAGGTCGCAGAACGAAAACCTGACAAAGATGAGAGACAAATACTCAATTATCATGACCTTGTTTTTGTTAGAAAAATATGATTACCAAACCCTTCCTCCACCTCTGACAAGACATCTTGTGAATGTGGGGAATGCCAGGCCTCCACCGTGGTTCGGATTCCACGTTAAACTGTAGGTCCTCCATTTCATCTCACAATCACCCTACCCATTACACATTAGCTTAAGTGCGTATAACCCGAACGGGTAGTAAGACGCGGTGCTAATACATAATAATAATAATAATAATTAGAAAAATATAATTAAAAAGATTAACAGGCATGTATGAATATCAAAACCATCATAAACCATGGACTTTTAACATATGTTAAAAAAAAAAGTCAATTATGTAATAATCCTTAAAAGAGTATTATTAGAAGCTTGACTTTAGATTAACTACTAATATAGTTTTACAAAGCAAATAAACTAGGGTTGTGTGAAACTTCAACTTGTATTCAAAACAAATATCAGATTCAATTTCACATCGAAAAAATTCGGGCTTCAACAATTACTAAAATTCGCCAATAAAGAATATTGAAAACTATAAAATTAAATTTCTGGTCAAATAACCCTATTATTATTATTATTATTATTTAGCACTATGTCTTAGTAGCCGTTCGAGTTACACACTTTAAGTACTAATTATGCTAATGGATTAGGAATTGGGAAGGTTAAATTAGAGGAAGTGAACCAGCATTTACGTGGAGGGAGAGTGTAAAACCATTTAGGAAAAACCACCCCCAGTTCACCCAACCGAGATTCGAACCTCAATCTCCTCGTCCTCAGCAGCCAAGTTCAACACGACAAGCGTGTTAGCCAACTATGCCACCGAGGCGGGTAAATAACCCTATTATGATCCCATGTATATGTTACAAATTAATATTAATATGGGTGAAAAAAATCCTTATCGAATTGCATGTTGTGATAGCTTGATTTATCAGTATAAGACTAAATGTTACAAACAATTGTGCAATAAAACAATTTCAAGTAATTAAAATGCATAAAGTTATATAAAGCACCATAATATATTTTTTCAACTATAAAAATAAATAAAACATTCAAACTTCAATTTGGCTTTGAAAATAATTCGTATAATTGATTCAAATTCACTTAGAATATAAACATTGTACTTCACACACCCCTAAAATAAACTATAAAAGGGTCATGTATAGTGACTTAAGTGCCAATTAATATTTGTAATGAAATATTTGTACATGCCCAAAAAGATATTTGCAAAGGAATTACAGTGTACTCTCCATTTACCCTGAAAAGGAGCTTCGACCCTATCTTATAAGCTACACCATAAGGAATAATTCAAGGTAAGCTTATTAACTTACTGGGTATAAGAAAGGTACAAACAAATAATAAGATTTAATTCTTATTAAAAGATTTAAAAACCAAACTATCATGAACTCAATTCTGCTCACATCAAAAACAACTGGTGAGTTAGGGCTCTAGGACTCACGTGTTTATCGTTGTGATGACAGGATCCTCCGTGTCCGCATGCCGTACCAATATGATGGAGAAAATACAATGTGAACGGCTGGAGACGCTGTTGAGCTCTGTCGAAGCGAATTGAAGATTGTTTTGACCAAACAACAGTACATGGAATGCTTCATCTCCAGAGCTTACTTTTATCTGCCGAAGACCTGCGTAAAAAGGGAAATTACATCTCAACACATGCTTCACAAAACAAATAATGGAAACACATAATTTTCCATCTGATGTAATACCCTTCAATTAAGCACAACTTGATTGAAACTAATCAACAAATTCTTTTAATGTAAATATTGTCATAAAAATAAACATTAACTAATTCTATGATAAGATTCTAGAGCGTTTGCAACACAAACGTTTGATGTGCTCCCCCTTCCATCCAAAGTGGCAAGGAAACTTAGCTCTATCGACTTAGTTATTGTTGCCCAGCCACTCCACCTGACCGTCTCATTTAGATTTATAGTCATAAGTATTAATTACACTACTTTATTAAGGATAAGAGCAGTTGAATTAAAGGAAATGTGGTAAATCATTTAGGAAACAAAACCCTCAATGCACCCGACGAGGATTCAAATCTATATCTCCCAGTATTAGCAGTCCTGGGTACTGTGAAAATGACTAGGTCAAACATGTGGACCGATTCAAGATTTTGTGCAGCCGGTGGGCTTTAAGATGAACCAACATATAATGCAGCCAGATTATTCTTTTTATAAACCTTTTAAAAAAACATACTCAACTTCATTGGAAATTGGCGATTATTTGGGGACATTTAGCAGTTGAGGTTGGTAAACCAAATCGTTACTTTATAGACACCAAAAGTTGATTCCAATAAATTATTATTATTACTAGCACCGCATCTTACTACCCGTTCAGGTTGTACGCACTTACACTAATGTGTAATGGTAGGGTGATTGTGAGATGAAATGGAGGACCTACAGTTTAACATGGAATCCGAACCACGGTGGAGGCCTGGCATTCCACACAAGAAATTGTTAGATATG
>CABFVZ010000575.1:286822-346176 GCA_902151445.1 Timema monikensis | reverse complement strand
CAAATTTCAAGGGGTGGTGGGGGAGGGGGGGAAGCAAGTATTATTATTATTAGCACCGCGTCTTACTACCCGTTCGGGTTATACGCACTTACGCTAATGTTTAATGGTAGGGTGATTGTGAGATGAAATGAAGGACCTACAGTTTAACATGGAATCCGAACCACGGTGGAGGCCTGGCATTCCACACATGGGAAGCAAGTAGGATCTACAGAAAGTCTAGAAACTGTATGTATGTGTATATATATATATATATATATATATATATACCATTGAATGATTTTTTAATTTTAATAGAACATATTGATCCTTACAATGTGTTGAAGATGGAAGTTGATATGGCTTGTGAAACCCTACATGTGTTTTTTATAGAGTTGGGTCGAATCCACTATTTCTCGAATCCGAATCCACATTTTATTCTCGAATCTCGAATCTGAATCCTATCAAATCGTTATAAATTTTAATGATTTACAAATAGACCTACATTACACAATATAGGCCTAAACTGTGAATTGTTTATTTCAATCATGCTTTCAATTATAATCACCCCCCCTCCCCCTCCCAAAATACAGGTTAAAATACAGCCAAATTAAACAATCTAGACTCATATTGTTTAAAAATCAAACCAATCAAAATTTGAGTGTCTTTTGTTTATTTTTAAAAGAAAGTTTTGTTAGACTGGGTTAAGTTTCTGAAAAACATGTGAAATAAACAGATTAGGCCTAGTTATCCTTCGATCAACTTTAATCATTAAAGGATATTTTATTGTATTAAGATAGCAAAGATAAAAATATTAACGGGTATTTTTAATAAAGACTAAAACAACATGCTTAACAATTAAACATACATTGGAAATAGTAAACTAAATAATGCTCAAGTATGTTTTTTATTTTATTTTATATCAATAATCTATTTTTGCGTAGAAAACAAATATATTCGATTCTTGCGATATATCGATTTATGAGAATACATTCTATTTAAAACACAAACATATTTTCGACTACAATCTGTTCATTCCCATTTTATAAGGCAAGACTACGATTGAATATTTCCATAATTACTTCAATAACATATTTAAAAGAAATAATAAAAACTAAGTTAAAATCGATTTAAAAATAAATAATGGATTAGCAATTCGTTATTTGATTCTTAAAACTCGAGAGCGCTTACTTAGTGATCAGATTACCTGAATCGATTTTAAACAAACAATCGATATACGATATGTACGCCGGTAGGGATGAATAAACAGTTTTATTGCTGTCTGACTTGACAGTATTTACTTTTCATGAAACCAAACAAAATGTTTAACTTAAGGATCGTATGCAATAAATTGGGGTTCTTTACATAGTTTTAGATAATTAAAACCAGTTGGGTAGCAAGAATTAACAGTATCTTTATTTTAATCATCCCTCGGGCGAATAAACATAATATACGTCATGGCGACTGACTATATCATGTATAATGTGTTCTTGTTTCGGCTTAAAAAAAAAGCTGTAATTTGTTTAATTTATTTAGAGTTTATTTGTAATTCTAATTTTGATTTTCCGTTTTTGAAGAGTTTTGATGTGTTTATTAAGATCTTTACAAGATTGTTCGTGAGGTGAAAGTTTTAGAAGTGAGCATGTGATGAAACGGTCGAGTCCAAGTTTCCCATATGGTTGGGAGGTTAGGGTACTAGGCACGTAAGATTTTCCACACCTAACAATTTTTTGTTTAAAAAAAAAAAATTTTATTCATGTTTATCTCTTTCGTCCGACAAAATAAATATTACGGATTAAGTTGTCCTTTTCAAGTAGGCCTAACTAAGTAATTTTTGCATTCAACATATTATACTTTGTTTATAAGGTGAAAGATTCGATCATCGAATCCAGTAAAACACTGGATCCTCGAATCTCGAATACTTGTCAGGATTCGGTGGATTTGAGGATTCGAGTGGCCCATCTCTAGTTTTTTCTTAGATGACCTATATTCAGATAAATACAGTATCTAAACATCGCTCTTTTGACTAAACATCTTACATAACCTTTAATATAAGTATTTCCTTTGAGGTCTATGCCCAATTGAAGCGATCTCTTTTTTGGTCCATCTCTATGAAGTCTGAGAACGTCCATTGGATGCTCCAATAGGTCGTACAGGTTTTCATTGTAAATCTCGGCAAACGAAACAAACACAGAGAAATTCATGTCGCATTTGTCCCGGTTGATGAAGGTAGAGTCTTGCTCCTTGTGGAGATGATGTTGCATCTCCCGAAACGTGCCAGAGATGAACTCTGCGGCAAGAAACATACAAATGAACCCCCTTGAGATTGACAACATCGTAAATCCTCGACTTTTGCAGTTAATTCGACTACTATGGGTGTGTGAATACTCATAAATTCGAGTTTGAGTCTCAGTGGCTGCTTAACTTGAAAAAAAAAAAAATTGAGTACTTAGAAATGGTTGATCATTTTTCTCGAAAATTCATATTATGATTATAATGATTTAATTTAAAGATATTTTCATAGCAAATAGTCAAATTTACATGATTATAACTTTTCAAACTAAACTCAAAGTGAAAAATACTTACTCGCACACCCTTGGTTTCCACCTAGTTTAAAAAGTGTACAAGTCCAGTGGTGCCTAGATACGATGTATGTTTGGTACTTATATGCTTTAAAAGGATAATTAAAGATAAATGGGCTAGGCAAATGAAAAAAAGACAGTGGAAAACCATTTTGAAAAAAGAACCCTTAGTATACACTTGATCGAGATTCGAACCTTGATCTCCCCATCTTCGGCAGTCTGCAAGGGTAGCACCTTGAACCAAGTGGTCACCACAGCAGATAGTGGGGTGTTCCCCCCGCATTTTTAGCAAAACAAAAGATTATTTTATTTACCGACCTTAAATACCGAGATGCAAGCTACAATTTGTCGAATTACAATAATTTTATCTACCACACATTAGATTCTAATAATACAAGCCTAAAGAAATTCACCTTCTATCTCTGAAGAGCGAGAACTTGTGTCTGTCAAAGAAGACTTTATGTCGACCTGTCAACAAACAAGCGTACAACTCTTTATTACACTATAGTGACACTGGTGGAAATTTAATAATATTACTAATTTTAAATGATACGAAAATTAAAGTGTGGAGAGTGTACAATTAACAAACAAACACTTAATGAATAATTTGGTCCAGAGCTATAGATAAATATTTCGATTAGAACCCAGTTTAATAATGTCATTAAGACATAAGATAAGGTTATGTGGTGTCAACAACTACCTGTATCTTGGATTTTACAATGTCTGACGTGCATTAACAACAACATATCTCACTTTGAAAATAATAGGCTATCAGTGGTATGTGGATGACTTCAACCAGTACTCCGCAAAGAGTACTGTGTGGCCAGTCTAGAATGTCATGTTAAATGAGAACACAAATAAAACTGCTACAAGAAGCAGCAGTTAGTCATCCTCATTTGCTACTCACGTTTAAAAATAATAATAAAAAAAAAGATGAGAAAAAAATCAAAAGCTTTTGAGTTAAGTTATAGTTTACCCAAATTATTAATGGTTTGAACTAAATAATAAAGCTGGCAAAGTAATATAGCTTCAACCCTTAATCAATAAACGTTTGATGTTACATTAGGGAAAAAATTAGTCTATATAGTTTCCAAATTCCAATTTCCCGTTAAATCATTGGACTTGGTCTGTAATCAATTCTCTGACGCCCCAGCGCGTAACCAAAACAAAACTATGTGTTGCAAGAAAATGAATATTGTTAAGTGTAAGTTGAACTTAAATGTTTATGGGACACTGACTAAAGCCAAGAGTTTTACTTTCACAAAAGTCCTGACACTTTGAATACCAAATAGATATTTGAAATATAAGAATATCCTGGAATTTTACTGTCAACAGAAATTTTAGTTAGAACAATAAGATAATCTGGATAAATATCAGACAGGCCTAACTTTATTAACACCGAGTTAATTAATTGTATCAAAATAGATTTTTTTCCCTCAAAAAAATAATTTCATAAAATTTGTAGTCTAGTAGTTAGCTCACATCCCTATTTTTAAATTATATCAATCCAAAGCTTTGTAACAATTTTAGTGCTCCAAAAAGATTAACAATAAGAACTGATGGAAGGTACTCGCTCCCTTGTAACTTTATGAGTGCAAGAAAATTGTATTATTATCAGCAACGCGTCTTACTACCCGTTCGGCTTATACGCTAATATGTAATGGTAGGGTGATTGTGAGATGAAATGAAGGACCTACAGTTTAACGTGGAATCCGAACCACGGTGGAGGCCAGGCATTCCCCACATTCACAAGTTGTGATTAATACGAGGATTATAAGAGTGGGGCTAAGGGTTGGAGGAAATGGCGACTCACTGATTCTGTGTCAAAGCTTTTATTAAGAATCGCCTGCTTGTATTCAAGCTCTACAAGCGCAGATGAGTCATCCAGCACCATCAGAGACGAGCCATTTGTAAGTTTGAGATTGTTGTCTGTGTTCACTTTTCCCTTGATGCTGGCAAATAGCAGATGCAAGGCTCTTGGGATGATGCCAGGTTTGGTTACAGTGCCTGAAAAACCCACAATTCAAGAGATTTGTAACAAAAAGTATCTTAAATACAATATGAAGACCTTGTTTTGATATAACAATTTTAAGATGAAACTAACAACTAGTCCCCAGACCAGTAATTTAACACTTAGCTGAATGTTTTAATACAATCATTATTGGGTTATAAGAATGAATATTAACATTTAGTCACCATTTGTATTTTATATTATTTTAGTATATTTCCTCTTGTATTCATATTTTTTTTCCAGAATTTGGATTTGAAGGTAATTTGGAGATTCAGATTCGTAAAGTAGTGGATCTGACCCAACTTTAGTTATTATTATTATTAGCACCGCGTCTTACTACCCGTTCGGGTTGTACGCACTCACGCTAACGTGTAATGGTAGGATGATTGTGAGATGAAATGGAGGACCTACAGTTTAACGTGGAATCCGAACCACGGTGGAGGCCTGGCTACGGTGGAGGCCTGGCATTCCTCACATTCACAAGATGTCTTGTCAGAGGTGAAGGAAGGGTTTGGCATTCAGATAAATCTGTGCCGGGGCCGAGGTTTGAACCCCGGCCGCCAGCACAGAAGTCTGACACCTTACCACTAGACCACCAGGTCACTGACCAACTTTAGTTGAATTAATTTTAGGCTTGTGTAGTTGGTGGAAAAACAAAATAAAATTGTATTAATATAAAATTAATAATTTGCTAAAAAAGTGTTCTTTTTGTTGTTTATGACATTTAGGGCTGGGCCAATAAGCCCTTTAGCAGATATTTCTGCTAACCGATGCCGATTGCTGTTTTTTGCAATATTACAAAAGTGTACAGTAACATTTTATTTATTTAGCACCGCGTCTTACTACCCGTTCGGGTTATACACTGTACAGTAACATTCAAAAACCAGAATTATCTAATTTTGCCTCCTTTATACTTTTCATGATAGTAGGTTTGTTGAATAATAGTTTGAATCAACGTTTTAAACGCTAAAGTAGGTTAGATATATTTGATTGTTAGACCTACTGCACTGTCATAATAAACAAGGATGTGCATAATTAAAAAGAAATAAAAATACAAATACCAAAAAATAAAGAAAAAGCATAAACTTAATATTGTACTCATATGGAAAATAAACCTATTTTGTTTTCAAATTAATTAGGCCACCTACACATACAAGAAGAAAATAATGTTTGCATCGAAAATAAGCTGACAAAACAAATAATTAGGCTAGGAAGTCATCACCAAGTTTACCAAAACCGAAAAAATGCCACAAAAGGCATTTCTAGGTATCTTTTATTGAAGTTCAAATAGAAATTTCCCAGACGGTGGAAAGTTTTGTCTTTGCAGTTTGTTATATTATTAATTCTCAGTTAAATGACAAAATAACTGGGCTTAAACAACTATTTATAACAGCGGTAAATTGGTACTACGATATTATACTTGAACGCGCTCTAAGAACCGATTTTGTGGAGTGCTCAGTAATCGGCATCCAGCCAACGTCACACACCACGAAGAGAAGAAAAACATGAGATTACTGAAC
Organism: Timema monikensis; assembly: GCA_902151445.1. NCBI lineage: Eukaryota > Metazoa > Arthropoda > Insecta > Phasmatodea > Timematidae > Timema > Timema monikensis. The sequence continues at coordinate 340,087 of CABFVZ010000575.1, read as the reverse complement.
GCAGTTCTATACAGCTAGTTCCTAGAACCTAGAGTATGTTTAAAAATGAGGTGGCCAATGGCTAGATAATTTTATAATAAAGGAAATTGATAAAAACTAAAGAAAAAGGAAAAATAAACTACTAAGAGTAGATTTGACGAAGAAAGCCCACCTCGGGAAAAAGGAAAGATGTGGGAAGAATCCAATGCACAAAGGTGACATCTTCTTCCTTTCTTCTGTCTTCTATAGTAGAAGTAGTCACACACACATTTTAACACAATGGTCAGTTTATGTCAAATCAACCAATCACTCAACCTGACCATTTTGTATTTGAATTAAATTTTTACCAATTATTCTTCCCTTAAAATTAACCACAAATATATTTTTCAAAGATTTTTTGATAGCCCCGTTTGAGAAATCGGTTTTTGAAATTTCAAATAAAATAGATTTTCTCTCCCGCACCACATTTTTCAATTCTTATTAATTTCTGTTCTATTGCTGCTAGAATTATGCTGTTTGGTTCATTTTTTTCAATTTGAAATGGGCTTTAATTTGATATACAACTTGGCACACTTTTAACAACAACAAATTTCTCTCACTCTTTCAAAAAAAATGTTTTTAAAATAATTGTAATAGTATTTTTTGAAAATTTTGAAAAATATATATGCTATTTAACTATTAATTATCTATATAAACTGAAAATTTCAAAATGGGATGCCCATGGGATCATGAGTTATGATGAAAATTGTAGTTCAAGTAACAAGATTTTCAGCCTGGCTTTAATGTTGTCTTAGGACGCCTCTCAAACGATATAATACTTTAAAATTTTCTTTGACAGTTTTAGCTAAAATCATTCCTTTAATAATTTAAAATTAATTTTGCTATCATTAAGTTTAATTAAAATCATTCGGCAGTTCTCCGTGAAATGGTAGAGTAGCTATTTCTCTCCTTCTCCAAATGTTTCATTGCAAGCCCTCTCACTTGTAGAATGAGCACAATGAGTCATATGGCTCCCAACTGTTTGTCTCTCCACCAGCCTAATAATACCCCCTACCCCTTCTTCCATCCCTTAGGCAGGCCACATTCTATAATGTCATCAACTCTGCGGCCAGGGAAAACGTTAGATCCAGACACTTATGCCTTAGTAAAAGAATTTTATGAAAATGATTATGCTAGCCGTCAAATGCCTGGGAAAAAGATTGTCTCAGTTAAAATAGATGGGAAACAAACTCATGTTCAAAAATGTTTGATTCTGAACCCTTTAAGAGAGGTTCATGTATTGTTCAAAGAACGACATCCAGAGTGTAAAATCGGATTTACAAGGTTCTGTGAGCTTCGTCCAAAGCATTGTGTCCTCGTTAGATCAAGTGGCACACATTCTGTATGTGTTTGTATGACGCATCAACATGTAAAATTAATGATGGCTCAATGCAAAATGCCCGAGATTTATGATGGAGGAATGCCAATAAAAACATATAAAGATTTGATATTTAATATTATCTGTAGTGAACCAACAACAAAGTGCTATTTTAGTGAATATGATGATTGCCCGGGCAGTGACGAACTCGGATCTCATTTTGAAGAGTGCTTTGAGCAAAATTGTATTGAGAATGTTACATTTAAACAATGGTTGCAGATAGAGAACAGGACAACACTAGAAACTATGACAAAACCAACTCAGGAATTTTTGGACTCCTTATTTGAAAGTATGCCAAAATTACTGCGTCATTCATATATTGCAAAACAGCAGTCAACATATCTGAAGAACCTCAAGGAAAATCTCCCCCCAAATGAGTATTTAGTTATATGTGACTTTGCAGAAAATTATTCTTTTATATTACAAGACTCTGTACAAGGCAATGCACAAGCCACAATCTATCCTTTTGTTATCTATTACAAAACTGAAAATGCTGAGAAGTTAGAGCATATAAGTCTGGTGATTATCTCTGACTGTATGTCACATGATACAGTAGCTGTACATCTCTTTCAAAAAGTAATGATTGATTTCTTGAAGCAAACTTTCCCCACACCACCTGAAAAAATACATTATTTCTCAGATGGAGCTGCATCACAATATGAAAATAAGTCCAACTTTCTCAACCTTTGCTTTCATGAAGAAGACTTTGGCATAAAAGCAGAGTGGAATTTTTTTTCCACCTCACATGGCAAAAATGCTTGTGATGGTGTGGGAGGGACTCTAAAATGGCTAGCTGCCCTGGCAAGTCTACGCATGGTAGACAATGAGCAGATTATGACACCTCGTCAGCTTTATGATTGGGCCAAAGATAATATACCAACAATTAATTTTTTGTATTTAACCAAAAAAGATTATGAAACAGAACACACATTCTTACAACCAAGACTAAAGAATCCAAAACAGTCAAAGGGACCCAACAATTGCACAACTACATTCCAATTGAGAGTAAAACTAGGCTGAAAGTTAAGTATTACAGTCTGTCAACTGAATCAAGAGAAGAAATACTATCTGTTGAAGAGGAAGACATCAAGATAAGTTTTTAGAGCCATATGGACCCAGTTCATCTTTTAAATACCCTCAATTCCCAGACATAATGAGTGTTAATAGATTTGACATAACTAAAGTTGATCCAACGACACCAACAGGAAGAGTGTATCGACTGACAGCAGAAGAAATGAACAAAGCAAACAATATTTTACTAAAAAGGTGTACAATAATTTTTCAAAATTAGCAATTGACTAGATACATTATGCTGAAAACATTTATGTATACATGTAAGTTCTATCTTTCAAGTTTTCATACCATTCTTTATAGAATTTTAATATGGCTAAGCCTAGTCTCTTAAGTTGTTAAGACTTAAAAAGGCTTCCATAATTTAGATCTTATGTATTAAATCAACTTCCATACCAGAAACTTAATATTATTATAACAATAACAATAACACCTCCACCAACACCAACAGGAGATCACGGGACTGAAAATCTTGTTACTTGAACTACAATTTTCATCATAACTCATGATCCCATAGGCATCCAATTTTGAAATTTTCACTTTATATAGATAATTAATAGTTAAATAGCATATATTTTTTTCAAAATTTTCAAAAAACACTATTACAATTATTTTTTCATTTTTTTTTAAAGAGTGAGATAATTTTTTGTTGTTAAAAGTGTGCCAAGTTGTATATTGAATTAAAGCCCATTTCCAATTGAAAAAAATGAACCAAACAGCATAATTTTAGCAGCAATAGAACAGAAATTAATAAGAATTGAAAAATGTGGTGCGGGAGAGAAAATCTATTTTTATTGAAATTTCAAAAGTTAATTTCCCAAAAACGGGACAGTTAAAAATTCTAAAAAATATATGTTTATGATTAGATTTAAGGGAAGAATAATTGGTAAAAATTTCATTTAAATACAAAATGGTCAGGTTAAGTTTATTTATTTTTTGGTTGGTTTGACGTGAAATGACCCACAAATAAAATAATATTTCGGCATTGTTGCCTTTATCAAACACAAAGAAGAAGAGAGTACATTGGATGCTTCCCACATTGGTTCACTGAAGGTGTTTATTCCTAATACTTCCCACTTTCCTTCCAAGCAAATGTTGATAAATTACCTCTAAAAATACTTTGTACCTCATACCTACCCCCTTTGAGTAATTATCTTAAATGTGTATACAACCTGAACCAGTAGTAAGATCAAAAAAATAATTATATATCTCATTTGTCAGTGCCAACAGGCCTTAAAACAACTTTTTTTAAATTATATTTGAAAAATATTTTCATTTCAACTAAAACTGTACATTTTTAAAGATTCATGGATTCGACCCGTCTGATTAAAACAAACAACCTGTAGTCACCTTGAATAGTGTAGGTTTTTCCGGCATTAGTGGTGCCGTAAGTGAAAAGCAGCCCATCTTTTCCACGTATGAAGTTTTTAATGGGCTCAAGGACACTCTCTTCAAATATGTTCCTTTGATCAGCAGCCGGAGCAAAAATTTTTTTAAACACAAACTTGTGTTGATATTTATGATGTTGCTCATTCTTGAATGTGGCGGAGTCATCAGGTGCTTCCATTGTTAGTTGGTGATCATCCCAACTAATTATAGATGGACGCTGAAACCATGATAAATATTAGTAGTCTTAACATCTAACATTGATACATTCTGAATTACTGGAGAACTTTGCTTAACCGAAACAGTCATTTCTTAATTTTTATTAATCGCTAGACAGGTGTAACAAAGGGACTCAAATTTATACACAGAATTTCATTTGTGACACAAGGATATGAAATTAACTATCGGCCAGACTAAACGTCCATTTCCCCCGTTTTAACCCAAATAACAATACTTGGGAGTCACAGTATTTGTATCTTTATTTTTGCCATTTTAAGAGTATTACTGCCACTTAAATTGAACAAATCGATAAGAATTTAAAACAATATTTAAACTTAATGAACACAATGTCAGTACCAAAGTTATTCACCTTAATGTTAGCCACTGGCCTGATTCTCAGATAAACTTTTACATCTTCCTTGGAGTCCTCCAACATGTCGTCAAATATTGGGAGAAGTTTCTTTTTGGTTGCCCCAAGAGGGGTCTTGAAAGAGGACTCACTATTGCTCCCCTGAAGAGGCAACAGATGTGACTTGCCCTCTGCCATGTTGAAAGATAAAATCACCTATAAAGATGGATACAAATTATTTTTGTATAGTTACAGAACTTTTTGATAGCTGAGAATGTTAAGCTTTTAAAAACTCATGTAAACTTTAAAATACCACTTATGAATAAAATGTTCTAAAAGATGGGAAGTGAGAGAAGGATAATATTTTGCCTGAATAAAAGGGGAAAAACGGGGATGTATGTTAGATTCACCAACCGAGTTTACGTGGATTACAACTCAAAAAGTTACTAGAAATAGTCTCACGCCAACAGCTGACATCTTTCATTTTTGACAGCTGTTATGAAAACATATAATCACAGGTTAATTTAGGCCAATATTATTTATATTCATTTGAGGTTAAGAACAAAGCTTGTTTATGTTTTATTCTACTTACAACATTTTCTATTCACAGAACTTTCACAAAAGGTCTAACAAATATAAGTTTGCTTAAAAATGGTGACAAGACTAATTTAAACCTTGTGATTGATCATAACTTAAACAAGTTATTTACAATGGTGCACCCTCGCAGTTGATAAACATATTTTATTCAGTTAATATTTTGAAATAAAAATAATAAAATTAATTATTATAAGTAGGTTATAAAAAAGGACAATTATTTTCTCTTTTCCAAGTAAATACGACGCCTGTATTATAAGGTTTTAATGTATACTATATTATACATTAAAAACATCCCAAAACGAAGAATAAGTGGAACCCTAATTTTAATTGTTTAAAATATTGTTTTGAATTGGATGAATAGATATTATTAAAAAAAGATTAAATAAGATGGCGTGAAAAAACTTAAGTAGGTACGTTATTTTAAATTTAATATAACCTGTGATTTAAAAACTTATCATTTATAACAAAACAATGATCTTTTACAAGTGTTGGAAACCCCAAACCTAAAAATGATTTCTCAACTGCCATTCAGGTAAAAATCTGTTGTGCACAGACTTTAGGTGGTAGAGTTTAAAAAAAAAGAAAAAGAATAGGATACATTTTTATATGAAAGGCCAAGGCAGCCCTAAAGGAAGTCGGTATCAGTACCCAATTTATAGGAATGTACGAAGGCCTCTTTTAATTTGAAAATAAAGTTGCTGTCATAACACTTATTTTAATTTTTAAATTGTTCACTAATGCATCTCAGTAAATAAAAAGGTTTAGAGGAATAAACTAAGTAGGGTCATTTTATTTGTAAAGATTACATGTCAAACATTCCTAAAAATATAAAGAGTGCACAGTATAACATGAATTAGCTAAAACAATGATAATTTTAGCTAAAAGATAAGATGTTATAACCTTTGAGTGCATCTGAAAATTTAATTTCTCTTTAGAAAAAGAAACATTTTTATATGAAAGGCCAAGGCGAGACTAGCCCTAAAGGAAGTCGGTATCAGTACCCAATTTATAGGGATGTACGAAGGCCTCTTTTAATTTGAAAATAAAGTTGCTGTCATACAACACTTATTTTAATTTTTAAATTGTTCATTAATGCATCTCAGTAAAGAAAAAGGTTTAGAGGAAAAAACAAAGTAGGGTCATTTTATTTGTAAAAATTACATGTCAAACATTCCTAAAAATATAAAGAGTGCACAGTGTATACATGAATTAGCTAAAACAATGATAATTTTAGCTAAAAGATAAGATGTTATAACCTTTGAGTGCATCTGAAAATTTAATTTCTCTTTTGGGAAAATTTTCTGATCATTTTCAAGCTAAAAATTGACAGCTCTGTGTGATAGAGAAACAAAAAAAAACCACTAATGAGGAAATTGATTGGTTGGAAAGAGATGATAAGTGTCCGTGGAGCAAAATTACAGAATAAGATTCTATATTTTGAGAGTGACCCCTTAAGTCTCAATTACACCCTATGAGATTACTAGCTACCCTGGAGAGTAAAGTTGAAGGCCAGGGTACTTTTCCCACTACTCGCTCAATATGTTATACTCTGGCAAGTAAAATCGCTGTGTGTAGTAAAGTTAGGTATATGTTAGTAATAGCTGAAAGAATGAGTGAAGTAGTTTGTACAGGAATTGTTACTTTTTGATGAAGAAACTGTCTAAGTCTCGGGATGAGTTGGTAAAGATAAAAAGGAAAATTAGAATGTGGTTAAGAGAATGGATAAACTATCAAAACAATGAAAGAGTTGAAAGATGAAGACCCTGTAGCCTCTAGGAATATTTTGAGAATTAACAGTAACCAGTAGCTTGCTGTCACCCTTGGACTCAAGGGTGTATGAGGGGTGCAGTAGCACACTTCGTGACTTTTCGAGCGAATCTGCACTTGATCACGTGATTGCTAATGCAACTATCAAGTGAACGTCAAGGGTCGACGGCGCGTGAAATATTCAGATACAGCCCATGTTACCAGTGAAGCAGGTGTCAAAGAGGTGTCTTCCTATTATACTCCGACTAGATTATCTGCTTAGCTATAAAAAAAAACACCTATTTACTTGTTACACCTAACTCATTAAATTTATATGGCACTTGATAATAATAACTGATAATGTTTTAGCTTTACTTACAATCATTCCTTAATATATTCAGAATATAAAACTTTTGCCTACCGTTTATAATTCAATTTTTGATAATAAAAATATTAAGTCACATTTAAGTAAGAACACTAAGGATGATCAAATTTTAAAAAAAACGTAAATTAATTTTGTATAAATTGTAAAAGCAACGCGTCTATAAATATTACATTATAGTACCACTTTAAGCACGAAAAAGTTTAAAATGTTATAGATGAGGGCTAGTGACCGTTGATTTAAACGATTTGAAAAATCATGTTAGCCAACAGTTTGATACTAAACTTATATCTATGTAATATTTTGATTAAAAAACTCTGTTTATTTATTTCCTACGCATTATTATAATGCATACAAAAATAGTTTTTATACATTATTCTTAATATGAATTAAAATTATCAGATCATCACTAACACCTACGAATAATCTCTTCCGATAATGATTAAAATTACAAATACTAAACTTCCCTAACTAAACTTTTTTTTAATCACTAAATTTAATTGGTTTCTACGGCTACACATAAACATTGTTTCCATAAACTAAGAAAAACACTAAATTTACAAGTAATCCTATATAAAATTAAGTTTCTAAATTTTATTTAATAGGTCATTATCATGTTTAGCTAACTAACTATAATCTTAAACTTCAAATTAATAATGTATTACTTAAAATAAAATATTATGGAAAAATTATCTAAAAATATTCACAGTTTCAAACAATCTGATGATTCTGTCTCATGCTTGAATTGCATATATATATTTAATATTGTGTGACTAAATATTATCTTTCATAATCATTTATAATAATCATTGTTACCTTTCGTTTTTACATCACTTTTGTTCTTTATTTTTAACATGACCATAAATCTACTTTTATATCCTATTTGTATAGCCTAACCTTTTATTTGTTATATCCCACCTTTTTTTTCTTATTGTATGGTTCCCATCATCGAATTTTTAAACTCTTTGAAACTGTTTTAAATAAATAATAAAACTCACCCTGACACCCAATGAAAATAGAGCAACTTAAATGCAATTTAATTCAAAGTTTCATAAACTTTCTAGATAGATAGGAAGTTAAATCTATATATGTATCTTATTTCCAACATGCTCAACTGTGACAGAAAGTTCATGGTTTGGATCCTGGCTTCGTTTACTTGAGGCAATTTTTCTCAAACGTTCGTTTTCCAATCATACTTAAAATTAAAATTAACTTTCCCCACTCTGTTATTATATAGACTGGTCTGATGATGGTGACAAGATCAGGGTTTGAATCCTGATTGGCTCTACCGGGGGTGGTTTTTCCTGGATGGTTTCCCACTCTTCCACACAAATGTGGGTAAATTACATCTAAAGTTCTTCCTTTCTCACCACTACCCCATTAACGGAACGATCATATATATGATATATGTATAACCTGAACAGGTAATAAGACGCAGTGATAAAAAAAAAAGTGTAATCCAAATGAACCCTTGAAGAGGAGAAGTTTTTTTCATATTTTTTTGAGTTAAGGACCCTCAAAATAAATTTCACATGAATATTTTTCTTTTCTAGACATGGTTAGGAAGACCGACCTGAAGAATCTACAGCTCCGCCACAAGGCAATCCTCCGAGACATTCATGCCACGTCCTGCCACAAGACTGAGCTATTGTACAAGCTACGACTGTTAGCCAATGACGCCTCGGTCCTGGGTGCTATCTTGTCTCAAATGATATTGAGTGTTGTAAAGCACAGGATTAAGGACGATGGCGAAGAGACTGAAAAACCTACCCCTGATGTGGGGGACAAGCCACCACCACCCCTTTGGAAAGCAGGAGTAAGAATTTTATTTTTATGTTATGTGATATGTGTTTTTGAACATTCATGTGACTTATCGATGGACAGAGCAGTTAATACTTAAAATTGATGGGTTTGTTGGTCACATAGTTTAAGACAAGCATCTCCAACCCATGTTTGTCTTAGACTATGCGACAAACAAAACCATCAATCTCCACGTGGTCCTCAAAGCTCAAATTGAAATACTTAAAAATTGCAGAAATAAACAATAAATTAGGCTCTTTTAGGTAAAGTGAATGTTTGCTAACTTCCATGTAGGCTAGTTTACAGAATCGTAGGTATAAGGCATTCACGAGCTAAGTTTACCTGGATGACAGCTCGAAATGTTACTAGAAGTAATCCCTAATATATCACTACGCCAACAGCTGACATCTATCACTTTGGATGACTGTAATGAAAACAGATGGTAATATATTAATGTGATAGTTAAACACAGTAATTTCGGCCAATATTACTTATATATTTATTTGAGGTCGGGCACAAAGTTTATTTATAGTTTTATTCCCCTTAAAAAATATTAACACCACTTTCACAAAAACTTCTAACGAACATAGCTTCAAAGTGGCGGCTGACGAATCTAAACCATATGATTGAACATAACAGTAAACAAGTTTTTTACAATGATGCAGACACGCAGTTGATGAAAATATTTCATTCAGTTAAATATTTCAAAATAAGATAAAATAATCATAAAATCATTTATTGTATGTAAAAAAAGACAACAATTTTCTCTTTTTCAAGTAAATACGATGCCTGTAATAAAATATATTGATGTGTGCACTATATTACACAAAATCAGTAACGTTCCAAAACAAAGAATAAGTACTTTTAATTATGTTTAAAATATTGTTTCGAGTTGTAAAAAAAAGAAATAAACTGAAATAGTATGGGAAAACTTAAGTTTACGTTATTTTAAATGTAATATATAACAGGTAATTAAAGATCTTTACATTTATAACAAAACAGTGATCTTTTACAAGTGTTGGCAGCCCAAAACCTAAACATATTATTTTCGAACTGTCATCCAGGTAAAAACCTATCGTTAACGGAATATACAGTAGCCCCGTGGCTTCTTTGGTGCTGACTGACAGCTCACAGCTGACTTTTGACAGTCAACATGTATGTATATACCTAAATTTTGATTGTCAGAAGTGACAGCTGCTAAACACATGTTTTTGCAGATCATATGGTTTGGCATAGGGATACATAATTTGGTCTGGTTACTTTTCAAAGCCGTCAGCTGTCACTCAGCACCAAAGAAGCCATGGGGCTACTGTATGTTTGGCCTACATGTGTTAATAAATGGATCGTTGGGTGAGGTTATGGGTATGTGTGTATGTGTGTTTGTTTACCATATTTGGGCACTAAGTATTATAAATCTCATGTATGGCCCCGGCCAAATTCCCAAGAATTTATGCGGCCCTCACTCGGGGGAAAGGTTGGATATGCCTATTCCAAGGCAGCGGTCTCCCAATAGATTAAATTGCCGGTGATGAGGTTGAAGTTTGGATCTTTGCCAGATGCACTGGGGTTGGTTTTCTTAACCCCAATTCACTCTAAACTATCTCCCTCATAATTACACCTTAAATTAAACCACCAACAACCTTGGTGTTAAACAAAACACTATAAATAAATATAACACAATTTATACCCCATCTATTTTATCTGCACACTTTCAATGGGTTAAGAATTGTATGAAATCCTTCATTTTAAATAAAGATGGGAGGAGGGGGGGAACTAAATTTGTTATACCTTATCAAATAAACGGGAATTAAAAAAAGTATCTAATATATAGGCTTATTTGGTAGCATCAATGACATAGCTATCATAAAAAATAACTACAACAAAATTTAATCTCTTTTAGCTTTAATTATTCAAATTCAATATTCTGTTGCTTTATAAATTTAGTGTAAGCAAATTTGAATACTTAGTTTACTTATAACTGGCATCATTCCTAACATTTATCTATAGTAAGTTTTCTTCACTCTTTTTTAAACAAATGATCTAAAGACATTTTAAAAAAGGCAATTTATTATTTACCGTCATATATATTTTACAGTATTGATACAATTTTTAATAAATGACATCTAAGAGGAAACTCTTGTTACTCCCATCCGATGGCTGGACCAAAAAGATGTGTTTATATTGAATTTCTTCCAGGAACAGGCCAGAAACTTATTCTGTCTCGTAGCGAGTGTGTTGAACGCCTTCCTCACTAGATATCAGGGCCAAACTCTCCATCGGGACCACGTCGAAACACATTTCTTGAATAACCTCCTACAGATTGTCAATTGTCTAAGCAAAACTGAGGAAGCCTTTGACATCGTCACAAATGACCCTGTGATAGTGACAGTCATTGTGGAACTGGTTAGAGTATCTGCCAAATTGAAGGCCACAGACGAGAACTCTATAGCCATCAAAATGTGAGTGGTTCAAAACAATAATCACACGGTATGAGCTAGATTGGACAGTACACACATATAGTTATAGTTCAATTTTCAAATGAAGAACCTTATCTGATAGTAAACATGTTGCTAGATCTACTTTCATTTATTCATACATCAAGTCATGTGATCTAAAGTTTACCGACATTTACATGGAGGGAGAGAGAGGAGGGGGGACCACTCAGGACACCTGACCGAGATCAAAATACGATCTACCCGTCATTGGCAGTCTAGTTTATCGTACGAGTGACTCCTTAGACTATGCAGCCATCGAAGAAGGTTATACTTGTGTTGATTGCTTGGTTAATAATAAATTTGCGTTATTAAACGTGCTTCTATTTGAGCCTTTTAACCATCATCTAATAGGAAAGAATTAAATAAGTGGATTTAAAAAACATATATTCCATCATTCACCTTTAAAAATATGATTAGAATAAAACGGTTGTCTTCTCATTTTTTAGGTAAAAGTTTTTTAAAACATACTTTTAGGTGCAGGCCATGGCACTGGTCATTGAGGTGTTTTGCTTCAGATGATGATGAGCTACCTCTCATTCACCTCTGATTAGTCTTTGATTCAGGTATCATTGAAGTCAAAAATTTAATTTTAAAGCATTGTGGAAGAAGACAATTTTCAGATTTCTCTTTATTTTGTGTTCCTAGATTCAAAATGACACTGTTATTGTAAGACCCTGATAAAAAAAAACAATATACAGTGTTGCCCTCGTATCCGCTGATACATTATCCGCGGTTTACCGCTGCCCAATTTCATTTATTTTTAATTAAAGAAAAATAGTTTTATGAGTTTCAAACCAGCGAGAACCGACTGTAATATTAGCATCATAAAAGCACCTATGGGCATTGTGCTATCATATCATCACCAGTGTCATCATCATTAGCATAATTATCAGTGATCATCTCAACAATAAAAATGGAGAATAGTAAGTACAAAGTACACATTATTATGTACTTTATATAATGGTGGCAATGTCCTACTGTCAATAATTTATCAACTAAACTCTACCATATATATGAATGTTACATAAATATCACGTTATATAATAGTTGGGTACTATCTGCGGTTTCACGTAAGCCAGTAGATCTAGGAACATATTACCTGCGGATATGAGGCCTTACTGTACACGCATACCTTATCACGCCGCTCCCTCACGGGGTAGAAACTGCATGGAGCTAATAAAACGACTATGCTTTTAATCCATCGTCACTAACTTTCTCTGAGTCATCGATCTCACAATAGACTGGATTGACAATGACGTGGCGATCAGGGATTGAATCCCAGTCTTCTGTAAAGAGGGTAATTTATACTAAATGGTTTTCCACTATCCATCTGAATGTGGTTACATTTCTTCTAATATTAAACCTTCCTCCTCCCTAACACATAACTGTTATTAGTAAATAATATAAGTTTAACTCTAATATAAAACGCGGCGCTTCTCCCATAGAGCCATGCTTGAGTCTATTGTGAATGTAATTGGTGATCATGAGGAGGCGACCATTTTACAAAACAAATCTGTCCTGTATCCGGCCTTATTCGAGATGTTGGAAAACTCTTCGGAATCATAAGAAGTGCGCAAGTTGGCCATTAAACTATTAGATAAACTGACTCTTACAATACCAGATCCGAATTTCATCACCGTCATCGATCAAGAGGTAACACATATATATTTTTTTAATGGAACATTTTACACATCATATATATTAATTTACTTGGGAGCTATTAATAAAAAGTAGATAAGTAAAACAAAATTCAGCTATGTTAATTAGAGTTAAGTTTTGTTAATAACACTACATGTTGTATTATGACACTGAAATATGTTGTGAGATATGCATGGTTAACATTGTGTTTGAATAACTTTATTCAGGTAAAGGTTATAAGAACATTTTATTGGTGTGATCTACTACCTGTTTGTGGTTGTTACATTTAAGTGTCACAAAATAGTATGTATGAAATAAAGTACATTGAACAAAAAATAAATAAAATGATATAATAGTTGGGTCAAGCCACAGTATTTGTAGACATCAACATGTATATGTAATTAATTAAAAACTATTAGTTATCGCATACCATAGTAAAGCTAAAGGTTGATAGTTACAAGAATAATTCATGATCTGTCCATAATTTTAATATACATTATTTATTTTTAGTAAACATAAAATAATTTGCATTTTTTATGCTACGGAAGGAAACTAGTATTTTTTTTACATCTCTTCCAATAACTTAGGTTAAAAATGTATATTTACCTCTATTTTTATAACTTATTACACAATAGTTATTACCTATATTTTGGATTGTAACCTTTCATATAACTTTTGGTAACAAAACCTTACAAATTTGAATTTTCCTTCCGGAACAATTTGGAATATTTTTTTTAATATCTGGTATTTTCGTCACACAATACCATTGTAGAGTTTTTATCTCCTTCTTTACTTTAAGGTATATTAGGGTCATAGCTCTATTACTAACTTAAAAAATAATTACTAAAATTTTTGTTATGGAAGGAAATCACAAAAATTGTTTGGGTTGATAAACATTGTTTGTAGGCCTAGCTAAGCTACAAACACTTTGTTTTTGGCTGGCCTAAAAATTCAAAACCTCTCAATTATATTAAATAGGAATTTAAAAAATAATGATGAAGTCTAATTTTGAGGGATTTTTTAATACCTAATCTACCTTTTGTTTAGTTTCCCTCCATTTTTTGTTTTAATATGTTTATTGGGTGCTAAGAAAGTTATATTGAAGTTAGTGGAGATTGTTCGAATAAATAAAATGTTTTTGTAGTGTTTAGTTAAAAACAGACAGTAAGTATTTGAGTTTAAGAGTAACTTTTTATTGACAATCCTAGGAAGTTAGTTGAACCCGCTTTATAACTTGTCAGTTGGAATAGTAAAGTGAAAAGGCTCCTATGGTTAAAACAGGTGTACAAAGGATTAAAGAATACAGCGAGAGAAGGAAAAAAACTCAGATTTATTAGAAGAAGATAAAAAAGGACAGATCCCGAAAAAAGATAAACGGGGAACATTTGAAAAACACTGGAGGAATAAGCAAACTCAGGCAATATGAATGAGATCAAAAAAGAAGACAAAAGTTGAAAAGAAATAATGAAAATGCAGCTGAAAATTCCTTTAAAAAAATGTCACCTGCAGCTTTGGGAAAGGCAAATAGTAGAGTTAAAAAAGTCTTATCTCATACTCCAACTAAAAAAGTTGAGATTATAAGAAAGTTAATAAAAACTTTGACACCAAAGAATAGAGACCTTGTTATAGAAATTGCTGTTCTTAAAATGCCACGAATAAAGAATGAAATTTTCAGAAAGAAAAACAAGACGTGATGATATACCAGATAAAATAGTTAATGCAGTCAAGGATTTCTTTGTTCGGGATGATATTAGCTGGCAATGCCCTGGAAGAAAAGACTTCAAGTCTGTTAAAACAGAACAAGGATGTGAACAGAGACAAGATATTACTTTTAGTAAATCTTGAAGAAGCATACAGCATGGTTATCAAAGATTATAATCCTGCTCCTCTTCAATTTTCAAAGTTTGAGCAGCTTCGACCTGAGCAAGTAATACCAATGACGCTGAGATACCAAGAAGTATGTGTGTGTACCTATCACAGAAATGTTGAGCTTTTGCTAACCTCATTTAGTAAAATTGTGCTTGATTTACCAAATTCTTTGAATGAGGTGGTTGATTTTACACTCGTTCTATTGAGAATCAAATTTGTATTGACAGAATGTGCTCTAAATGTGGTGTTAAGAATTTGGAGCCATTTTTTAAAGAGATTTCTGACACTAAGGAAGTTTTATACTATAAATGGGGCGTGGATGAAGTAAAAGTAGTAAAAGGAAAAACTACAGCTAATATACTTGAAGCAAAAACAGATTTTTTTCAGCGATTACCAGGCCTCTCAAGACATTATATACAATGTCAAACGACAACATAGTGAGCTACGAGAGCTGAAAGATCTCTCCCATTAAATGAAATTGTAATTCTACGAGATTTTGCAGATAATTAAGCAATTCAACACCAGGAATAAATAATGGAAGGTCTTTGGAGTTCTCCAACTGTAACATTTTTTAAAAGTATTGTTTACTAGCCCCCTTCCCCGTAAAAAAATATTGTAAAGAATCCTGTAAAACAAAGTTTCAAATCATCGATCATGTCAATATAAAAACAAAACTTTTTACTTATTTAAAAATCAGTCCTATCATCACTGTATAGCCCCCTACCTCTTTTTATCCTCCCTCCTATTTTCATCTCAGTCCTCTTTCCTCACCCCCTTCACCAACCCCACTTTCCCTTCAACAACTTTGTTTTTCCAATGATTATATAATATACTAACGACATTTTTATGAGGAATAAATTAAATCTTCAAAATAAAATATAGCCTATGTTTACTCGCTGATAATGTAGCTTTATATTGGTAAAAGAATTTTTTAAATCGGTCCAGTAGTTTTTGAGTTTATCCATTACAAACAAAAAAACAAAAACTCAAATCTTTCCTCTTTATAATATTAGTATAGACTAGTATAGATTATAAAAACAATGAGGATGTGTTAAAACATCTGAACTACTGCATCATATCTGACACTATGCAACACAATAAAGATTCAATTCATGTGTTTAATGCTGAGAGGGTTATCAGCACATAGACAAGAGCCCTCTCTGGGTGAACTTCTCATTTTCGTTCCTTTCCTATTTCATAAATTGGTTTCTAAGTGTTCTAAGTACTTAGACTGCTTAGGTGTGTCAAGTCAAGATGCAACCCGCTTCACAAAATAGCTTTGAAATTTCAACGTAAGCAACATCTTTAATTGAAATTATGCATTTTTCAAGAATTCATATTTGGGTTCAAGATTCGAAGGAAAATTAAACATTCGGATTTAAACTCAAAGAATATAAATTTCAATCAATCTTAAGTAAATTATAGAATTATTACTTGGTAAGGTTAAACCATCCAGAGGTACTATTTTTAATTAAATCCTTTAATGAAGTACCAGACACAAATTAATTGCTACTCAGTCAGTTTGTCGGGTACACGCTCTCGACAATGTCAAACACACCAAGTCACCTCTTGTCGGCTGGTCCATAATAGGTACCAGCTGAGAAGTGGGAGGAGCTGTGTGAGAGGAAAAGAAAGAGCGCTGAGGCGCTGGAAGCTGCCAAGGAAGAGGAGGAGGAGATGATCAACGCGACCGAGGCAGTGGTGGCACGTCTTGAGGAGTTCAGGGAGGCGGCACAACAGGAGGAAGTAGACGAGCCAGAATAGGGTGAGTTTTCGTCACTTTAAACATGCTTTTGATATTAATTTGTTGACAAAATACTATATGCATTATTATTATAATGGGATAGGGATGAGGAAGAAAGCATTTTAGAGGTAATCTTCCCCCATTTGTATGGAAGGAGAGTGAGAAATCATTAAGGGAAAACCACCCTTAGTAGATTCAGCCGGGATTCAAACCTCAATCTCCCTGTCATCAGCAAGCCGGTCAAACACGAGAGTGACGCCTTAGACATTTCGGTCACTGAAGTGTGTGTCTTGTTAAATTTGTCCTATAATTATGTTAGGGCTTAACCATCAAAGAGAGCTGTTTAACAAGTTCATCATCATCATCATCATCCACACTTTCCTGACACTGGCAGGGTCTGTTGCGAACATAAGCATCTTCATCTACTTCCATCCTCTCTCCACTTTTCTTCCTCCCCGCTGGCCCAATCCTCTCCTCTCCGCACTCCCTTCCTCTTGTCCCTGGGTCTTCCTCATGGCCTCCTGCCCGCCACCTTAGTTCTGAGCATCCTCCTTGGAATCCTTCCTTCTATCCTCTTCATATGTCCCTATCACCTCAATCTCGCCTTCTCTCTCTCGCTCTCATGCATACATGCACACACACACCTGTTCATCCTTCTTTCACCTAGCCTACTCAGAAATTTCATCTTGTGTGCCTGTATCCTGTTCATATCCTTTTTCCTTCATTACCCAAGTAAACCAATTCCAATTCAAAATGTGTAGAAGAAAAGATTGAATCATGAATATCCTTAAAGATTTGACAATCCTATCCTAATCAAATATATAATGTAATCACCATTTATTGTGCTACATCATCAGTATAAGTAGGGTAGATATTGAAGGAAAGATGGGAAGAAATTAAGGGTGTGTGAAGTTTTGACTTGGCTTAGAAAATAATGTCAGCTTTTACTTCACTTTGAATTAAAAAAATCCTGCTTCAAAAATTTAGGAAACTTTGCCAATAAAAGAATCGACAGCAAAAATACTCAATTTATGGTTAACCATTTCCATTCTGAGCTGTTATTTACATTACAAATCAATATTAATATGGAAAAAATCTGAGGTGATTGAATTGAAAGTACTTTGTTAGAATAAAACAAAATATTACAAACAATTGCACAGTAAAACATTTTCCAAGTAAGTTTGGTACATACAGTTATGTAAATAATCACACATACTTTCTCTCTCTATATATATAGTGTGAAAATGGGTAGTAAGACACCGTTTTAAAATACATATATGTATATGTATTTAAAACGTTGTCTTACTACCCATTTTGGTTATATGCTTATATACTAATTACGCTAATGGTTTTAGAAATTAGGAAGCTTATATTTTGAGGAAGTGTACCCAAATTTGTGTGGAGGGAAAGCAGAAAACCATTTTGGAAAAACCACCCTCAGTACATCCGACTGAGATTCGACCCTCAATCTCCCCATCATTGGCAATATAGTCTGCTGCTAGAGTAACGCTTTAGACCACACGGCCACCGAAGCTGGTAATATAAAACTTGTTGATGCATGAAACATCTAATAAAAATATTTCAATTCTTCTTTGAGAATATTTCATATATTTTATTCAAGTTCCCTTTTAAATGAATAAGTTGACTTTACACACCCGTAAAAGATATTATAAGAAATCGTACTGTGAGACGAGGAAAGGAATATTTTACCAAGGAGTGATTCAATTTTCTTGTGTAATTTTCTTTCCTGGTTTTAAAAACTCCCCCAAAATTTATCTTAAAAACTCGTTTTGTGTGTGCACATGTGGGCTTATGGATTAGGATTATAGAATTGGAAGTAAATGTACCCATATTTGTGTGTAGGGAGAATAATAGCATAACTTACCTGATTTTTGGTATATAAATGATTGCATTCCGTTAAATAAAAAGTTGGATTTCGGTATTAAAAGTTGGTAAAATAAAGGGTTTTTTCATGTAAAGATGGAAACAAAAATTCTTTAGATTGAAAAATTACTGCTAAATTTTCAAATACTTTTGCCATAATAGTCAGATCAAACACTCCTTTTTACCCAAGAGTCTTTGGTATTAATATTATTAGATGTTCTGTCTTACGACAGGTTCATCACTTTTGTCAGTGAACTTAGACCGCGAATGCACCCTGTCCTCTGCCGCCTCCTTCAGTTCCCAGAATGTTCTTATTTCTTTCAAATCATCTAATATTTGAATCCTCCTCCTTTATTCTTTGGTGGATGGAAATAATTTTTCTAAACTGGATACCTTTTGATTTGTTATAGTAATATTAATAATAAAATTATTAGTGCAGCTAGAACTTTTTTTTTTCTGGCAATTTCATGCAAAGAACAATCAATGTCTCCTTTTGGGTAAAAAATATGTATAGTTTGGATATTGTTAATTCTTATTAAAACCAACATAATTGACCATTAATCACATATAAAAAGCCAAGTAATTGATTTCACTTATGTATACGCCTAATACATTCCAAAAAGCTGTCTTGAACTTTTAAAATATTTTTATATTTGTTTTAATGTGCTAAATAAAAGTTTGGAGGAATACATCTTGCGATATTTCGGTGTCCTTGGTAATAAACCATGGAAAATCACCCGAATTAGCGTTCATACTTCCCTGTCATTGATAGCCTGCTTCATTGGTAGAAATAAAAACCTTGGAACATGTGATCAATGATAAATAGCTAACAATAGTTATTTGAATGGTTGCCATCGTCTCAATAATTGTTGATTGAGCTCCTATTGTTTCTACGGATTCCTCTTGGAAATTATTAACATTATGATTGAATAGTATTTTCAAACTCTTTGTCAAATTAACTCGCAAGATTAAAACAAATTCAATACAGAGTAGAGGTATGTTATGCATAAGTTATATTAAATATAATTACATAAAATGAATCAATATGTATTATGATCTATGAAAATATTATTTACAAATATATATATATCTTTAATTTTAAAAAGAAAATTACATAGCCTATAGTGGAAAAATACCACAAGGGAGGCCAAGAAATAGATGGGAAGAGCAGATAACGACTGTTTGAGGGAGAGGAGAATAATGGGGGAAGGAAATAGGAAGATGGAGGCATTTTACTAAACTGACCCGACCACAGGCTGGAAACAGTCGATGATGAAGAGACAGCATAACTATCTATAGTCATAATATTTTTTTTAGCACCATGTCTCACTACCCATTCAGATAATTTGCTTATGTACTAATTATGCTAATGGTTTTAGGTATTAGGAAGGTTATATTCAGAGGAAGTGTATCCACGTTTGTGTGGAGGGAGAGTGGAAAACCATTCTGGAAAAACCACCCTCAGTATACCTGACTGAGATTCGAACCTCAATCTCCCAACCATAGGCAGTGTAGTTTACTGCAAGAGTAATGTGTTAGACCACGCTGCCATCTAAGCGGGTGTCATAGTTTTTATTTTAATAGAAAATAAACAACAGAATTTAAACATTATAAACTAGAGAAAATATAAAATAAATATTCAGGTAGATTAAATAACAAACTCCCCACATAGGTGGTTGAGTGGTCTAAGGCGTCACTTTCACAAAATACTGGACTACACTGGTGATCGGTATATCGGGGTTGAACCTCGGATGGGTGGGATATGAGTGTTTTTCCCCTAAATTTTTCCACTCTCCCTCCACCCAAGTGTGTGTGTGTGTGTGTATATACATTAGAGCAGGGATTTTCAATTAGTGTGCCACATAACAGCAGGAGTGCTTCTAGATCAAGCAAGGGTGCTGTGATATTTTTAAGGAAGAATGCGGGGGGAGGTATATATATACCCGCATCCTTCCTTGAAAATATCACAGCACCCTTGCTGTATGTGGCACACTAATTGAAAATCCCTGCTCTAATGACTTTATAGAACCCATAATTAACTGTACAGATTATCGGTGAGTTGTCCTTGCCATGGGAGATCTACAGGAACAAATCGTCAAGAAGAGGGAGGAGGTGGAAGCTCTCAAGGTGCAGAAAGCCACCTTGACCGACCAACTAAACAAGCAGTTTGCGTTTGCTGACAAGATGGGAGCGGTACTAGGAGAGTACCTTATGGAAGCTACCAAGGATTCTCCCCTGGCTGTTGTTATGGCTTCAGATGTGAGTGTCCTTCAAGATACGCTACTTTTTAACCGACTTGTTCCTTAAAGTAAAACAGTTAGGTGGAGACTTTTTATTTGATTGTTGTATTTTTTTTATTAAACTATTTGACCACCAAAGCGAGAGCCTCTTGAAGAGAGTTAAGTATTACATCTCATTCCTTCAACCAGGGCTGTGGATTCAGAGTAGGAAGGAAGAAATTTTGGGTTGAGTCAGGGTCGGCTTCAAAATACAAACTTATAACAATTTTTATACTTTCTTTTACTATTTAGGACCATAATTTGTATTGAAAGATTTATTTAAATATAATTCACAATGGCAAAGAATCTTCCCTGTGAAGTAATCTGTATTGGAGCATTTTACTGCATTCCATTTATTACTAATTAATATAATGTAGCCATTTATGAAGGCGTTGAAGTCAGACAGTAGAAAGATAGGCGAGTCTCAGTCAAAGGTTTGGCATATTAACTCCACAGCCCTGCCTTCAAACTAGGTTTAATTATATCAGAACTTGTCAGGAGAGAGACTGAAAAACGTAATGCCACTTCCTAAAAGAGGATATATACACTATATTTGAAAGTAAAACATTTATTTATTGCACCTTTGCTATATATTGCTAAAAATAAGTTTTTAAAATCTTAATCAAAGGAAAGATGATGGTGTGATTTCCTTTTTTACTTCTATTTTTCTATGAAAGAAAATAATCCTTCTCTAAAGGTCAGGATTGAACCAAAGACCCATGAGTTGGGCACTGTAAGTGTGTGACTATTCTTGTAGCCTAAGCTGCCCGTGTTTGCGGAAGAGGTACAAAACACACTGAGGCGGATCAATCAGGAGAATACGAAGAAGCGCAACGCGGAGGATGGTCGCTATATCGTGTCCCTGATGGGGACCCTCGCCAACTTGGCCAAGGTGCCCCAAGGGCGCGACCAGCTCAAGTCCGAGGGCTTCAGCAAGGCTCGGGAGGAGCTTGTCAAGTCTCTCTCGGTGGCGACCGTGGATGAAGCCGAAAAGGCGTATGTACATTCTTATTACAATTTGGGCCACTTACATCATCAGCATAGGGGATTTCTGCTTTGAAGTGGACACCAAAACCGCTCGTAACTCAGTGTTGGGGTTAGAACCAGACTTGACGAGAGCACTATTAAATATAGATTAATTTTCATTGGAAGAGCTTTTTTAAAAAATATATAGGCCTGTTTAGTTTTATGGTTAACATTAATAACATTTTACCAAGTTACATTATTATTATTTTATAGTTATTGATAATATCTATCACAAGTGATAGCTGCAGATCACATGACTTGATGTATGAATACGTGACTGTAGCTCTAGTAACTTTTACGATCATTCTTCCTGCGAAAATTGGACGGTACGAGTGACTTATTAAGGAAAATATTATATTATTAGTTATTACTGGTGGGTGACCTGGCAGTCTAGGGTTAAGGTGTCGGACTTCTGTGCTGGAGGTCCGGGGTTCAATCCTCAGTTCCGGCACAGATTTATCTGATTGCCAAACCCTTCCTTCACCTCTGACAAGGCGTATATTAACCACAACTTGTGAATATGTGGAATGCCAGGCCTCAACCGTGGTTTGGATCCCACGTTAAACTGCAGGTCCTTCATTTCATCTCATAATCACCCTACCATTACATATTAGCGTGTGTATAACACAAATGAGTAGTAAGGCGCGGTTCCAATAATACTAATTATAATATTACTGGTATTTAAGGCTGTGCTGTCAGTTTTGTGAATTTTTTTTTAAGGGGAACCCACATTTCACCAATGATAAATATTTCGGCCAAAATCGAATCGATTAATATGAGATATTCCCGAAGCAGAATCGAAGTTTGAAAAAAAAAAAATATATATATATATATTAGATGTTTGATTTTGGATAAAAATATTATGCTTTGCATAATTATATACATTTAGGTATTAAATATAATTTACAAAATGTAATTTAATCATTTTAGATTTTTTTTTATGCAAACACTAATCTAGATGGAAATAACAGCAGAAAATGAAAAAGTAAAAATGAATTAAATGTATGTTTGGACTTTAAATATATTTTTGACGAAGCTTTGTAATTGTCGAATCTGGAGTTTTATACTTTTGAATCTTAAGTAAAAGAGAAGGTGAAGTTTTTGAAGCTTATTTTCCTTGTTTGAACAGGTTCGCAGTGGCCGTGAAGCTTAAGATCTTGGAGACACTCACGTATTTATGCCAAGATGCTCAAGCTCGCACTGAACTGCAGGGGCAACCAGAGCTCCATGCGGGGATAAAGATGTGTCTGGAAGGTGATGACGGGGATAAGATAAAGATACAATCACTGCAACTCCTCGAGGCCATCAGCTCCGAGATAGATCTGCAAGAAACACTTGTTTCCATCGTCAATAACGTGAGTCACTATTGAGTCGAGTTGAGTCAAAACCATTAGTTCTTGAATACAAATCTTCATTTTGATTAAAAATCAAGGATAGTTATGGATATAAAAACATTACAGTTAAATTCCAGATTTATAAATTTTAAATATTTACTTTTGGTCACAATTTGACTGTCATCACAACCACATATTTTACTTTTTACCAATGGTCTTTGATAGAGGAGAATATTTTCTTTCGAATGGAAACTATTTATTTTGTTATAGTACTACTAAGAAAAAAAATCAAATGGTGCATTTACCGGCAATTTTAAATCAATGTATTTTGACGAGCAAGGCTCTTCATAACATAGTACACGCCACACAGATACTCTGATGAGCAGGGCTAGCAGGTGTTACTTCCATATACGGCAGGAGCGGTATGAATAGAACTTGCACTTTTATTCATTATATTTCAACCAAAACTTTCGCGTAGGTTTTTTTTTTACAAAAAGGTGTTACTCAATCATTAGTACAGTCAAGCTATGAACTGGCGTCAACTAGTAAACAGAAAGTTTCTCAGCCTAAAAAATGGCTGACAAAATGACACAGATACTTTATGATTCTGACAATGAAAATGATTTAGTAGATACTAGTGATAATGATGTAGATTTTTCCAATGATTATGATAGTGAAAGTGATAGATCTTTTGACAGTATTGATTCAGACAATCAAACGAATGTAAATACGGGTGAAAAACGAAAGCATATATATTACAATCGAGGCTGGGCATGATATTCTACTTATTTATCCATTTATTGGTAAGTGCGGTATTCCAGATACTATTGTTGCAAATCTAGGTGATTCACCAAGGTAATATGAATGCTACTCCCGCTTTGCTTCTAATGGTTTTTGGTGTCAAATATCTTCCAAAACTAATGATTATTATGATTTATATATGATAATAATAATATTTAGCACCGCGTCTTACTACCCGTTTGGGTTATATGCTTTAAGTACTAATTACGTTATTGGATTTAGGAATTGGGAAGGTTGAATTAGAGGAAGTGAACCCACATTTGCGTGGAGGGAGAGTGGAAAACCATTTAGGAAAAACCACTAGATTCGAACCTCGATCTCCCCGTCCTCAGCAGTCGAGCTCAACACGACAAGCGCGTTAGCCAACTACGCCACCGAGGCGGGTATTTATATATGAATCATGACAATTTTTCAATTGAGAAATGTGAGACTAAGTGGTTTCCCGCAACTGCA
The DNA here is from genome assembly GCA_902151445.1 of Timema monikensis. Classification (NCBI taxonomy): domain Eukaryota; kingdom Metazoa; phylum Arthropoda; class Insecta; order Phasmatodea; family Timematidae; genus Timema; species Timema monikensis. The sequence goes on along the minus strand of CABFVZ010000575.1, from coordinate 315,618 downwards.
GATGAAATTCACACATATTTTGCATTGTCTTTCTTATGTCACATAAAAGAAAATCAAAATTATTGTACTACTGGAGTAAACGAGTAATAATTGAAACACCAATATATGCTCAAACTAATCCTTATAAGAGAATTAGGCTAATAAACAGGTTTCAGCACTTTTATAGTGATGAGAATTTACAGGATAGGTTATGAAAATTGAGGCCTAGTGTGGAAGAAGGAGAGAGATATATTATTTCCCCCATATCCTTCAGTTTATATGTGGGAGGGGAGTAAAATAAAGTGATTAAGGAGAGAAAGAGAAATAAATAAAAGCTGAAGGGAAGTGCTAAGAGAAAGGGGCAATAGTGCGGATAGATTGAGAGGAAACGGGAGGGAGAAAGAGTTAAAGTGGGAGGATTAAGGAGGAGAAAAAAATATAATCTAGCATGAACATAAAAATGCTGTTTAGGGCATTGAAATTGCAAATATATAATAGAAGTTATATCAGTTAAATAAACTTGTGCATAAAGTATTTTGATGTGAATTTAAATAGTAATCCTGGTGTAAAACATAGCCAGGTTAAATGGTAATCAATGGGTTTAGCAAAGAATAATGGTTATTGTTAATTCTCATTAAAACCAAAATAAATGACCATTATTCACATATAAAATACCAAGTAGTAAATTTCATGAAATAATCCAATTTTGTTTTATTTCTCATTTGTAAAATAACATTAAAAATTGTATGCTGTATCTTAAAAATATTTTTATATCAATTTTAATCAAAAGTACATACACACTTCTCTATCTATAAGCATTTACAATTTTGATATAATTTCATCTTTATGTCAAGCAAGTAAATGAAGTTTGCCATGCGTAGTTGCCCGTTAGTCTGTATGTATCTTAGTAATTTTGAATAGACAATGTTTTAAATATTTGGATAGGGAAACTGAAATAATCACGGTCAAATAGAGCTAGAAGAAACTTGGTGTAGGAAGATAACTAAGATATAAATTTGAGATTACAAATTAATTTAAAAATATATAGCTTGAATTTAAGACGTATAGTTTTTTCTTTCTTTCAGATATTCTTAATATCAAATGCAACATTAATAATGAAGGATGTAATTGGGTAGGACGCATAGCATGTGGGTGTAAACACACACAAAATTGTTGAAGATATTTATTTTGTGAAATAGTATGGTCAATGATTCAGCTTTACAAACCATTTAAATAAACTGTTTGTAAATAAAAAAAAAAGTTCATCTTAAGGAAAGTGATTTGGTATATAATGAGTGGCTAAATATTTTCTTTTTAATACACTGGCAAACTTACTTACCTAAATAAAATTGAGAACATGAAGTTAGTCGCAAAATAAACCTTTGAAGTCCTTGAAATAAATAATCTTGAGGAGAAAACCATCTTCTAGAATGAACCACAAAACCTTAAGGTCATGCTTCCCAAAAGATTGTATTGTATTGTATTGTATTGTATTGTATTGTATTTAAAACTTCCCGAAATCTGTCATTACTAACGGTATTTAAGTCACTCTTTGAACCAATTAATTATATGAGCACATAAATTACAAATACTTCTACCGTCTGATATAAGAATAGATGTCAGACCTCCCAAAATCTAGTAACATTTTAAAACAGGTCTAGTGGTCACAGGGTCAAACTCAGTCTTGTGAATAAAGAAGTAGCAACTCCAGCCTATAAAACTAAGATTAATGGCTTGAAAGTGCTATTTGCTGACCACATGACACCCTCTATCCACAAATATTGGCACTACCATCACGGCGGCTCTGTCGGTGTAGCTCATTTTCGAGAGCCTCACACTATGGAAGGAGTTTTTTTTTTAATGAAGCTCTTCCCATTATTTTAGGGTATCGGACTTATAAAAATCAATTAAAATAATGACACCTTAATATAACCCAATATCACTATAATAGCTAATATGATTTGGCAAGGAAATGAAATTAAAAAAACAACATAGTATTGAAAAATGGTTTTATCTAAGTGTTTCAAGTACATTTGAACAAATAGTTTGAGAATGTTTTAAAAATAATGAAATGCCATGTTTCTAGGTGCCGAAAGATTATGTGAAAAACCTGGCAGAAACCAGGGAAGGTGAAGTGAAGGTGGCCGCAGAAGCCGTCATGAATAAGTTTGAAGATCAAGGGGCCAAGTTAGGCATCAGCATTTAGTCTTCAAATCAATATCATGTCCCTTATATACATAAACACAGAAGCAGGCATATCCATTTACAAAATTAGTAAAGCAATCTTTAAATAAAATATTTTAGACTATTTTTTTGTTTGTTCTTACAAGACTTTTGAAAAAATATGATCAAACGTATTCCTTTTTTAACTTCTTGTAACCCCCCAAGAGAAAGAAATTGTCAAAATAAAAATCTATATTGATATAGATGTTGACATTTCATGATCCCATAAATTCAGCTGAAATTTGATAACTAGTGTATTTATAAGTGGGGGTGGGCAGGATCCCGAACACTTGAGAAAAAGTTTTGGAATTTATCAATTCCCATAGGTCGGACGGTATTGACCCTTCCCTCCTAGAGTAGTGAGAAAGTATGTGCAGTAAACCACATATATATTATATTTTTTTAAAAGAATTGTAAAATAAATGTAAATTAGCTCTAAATATTTACAATTAATGGTAAATTCAAGTTTGCAGGATAAATGAGAATCAGCTACCCAAATTAAGTAATACTGTACTCGTCTTTCTCTCAGTGGAATCAAGTTCACAAACTTAATAGGGGGCCATACATGCATTAGAGAGAGGGAGAGTCTGTAGCGTTACACTGTGTGGGAGTAGATTATTCTCGGTTATGATTGAGGAGATATGATGTAAATAATCATGTGTAGAGGAGAGAAGAAGAATGGTAGTGTAGGGAACGCAAGGAAAGAGCTGTTTTTTTTTTCCCCAAAATATTTCTCTAGTAGAAACATATAGTTAAATTTTCTTCACATGGTGATATGAGTTGTTGAATACTAACTGTGAAGGGTTTCCTGGAATGTAATAACTTTTTCTCATCAATTAAAAAGTTTCTATTCTCATGACATATTCAACAACCGTTGACATCACACAAAGAAAATTAAACTCTTATGTTTGTACTGCAACAATATTTGATTTATTTTGACTAAAAAATTTTCTGATACAAAAACTGTAAAAACAATTACCTTTTCTCAAATCTCCTACCCTCCCACCTTAGAGGAATAGTGGTAGAAGGATGGACAAAGAGGCAGGCATTTTACTTAACGGACTCATGGATTTAAATTAAAAAATTACACATGGACACAGGAATCGATGACTCCTGGATAGCTCAGTGGGAGAGCATTGGCACACTAAGCCAAAGGTCCTGTGTTCGATTCCTGTGCCCAGGTGTCATTTTTCAATTTAAAGAATATAAACCGACTCAGAAACAGGATGGAAAATATAATGATGATTCATATCTGAAGATTCCAAACTTATAATCAGTAATGAAATCAGCTTTGATTAATACTTATATCTCTTAAGGAAAACCTCTTTTCGCTTCCCTAAGGCACCCTGTATATATGTATTTGGAAGAAGGTACAGGAAAGGTGGATAGAAACAAATAAAAGGAACAAACACAATATGGCTTTTACAATGAAAAGAACAACAGAGTTCACATTTTACATTGCTGCCACTGGACAAAGAGTTATGCCGGGATCACAATCAACTTGACTTTAACTTAACAACCCGAGCCAAACATCTTCCTTTTGAGTATGATTTGTACTAGTGGTACAGTAATGATCTGTGAATGTTTACAGTTTTCAATCCATACAATAAATATCTATTACCAAACTTTTTTGATAAATTTAGCTTTCCTAATTTGGTTTAATTATTTTGTTTCAATGTCTGATCACTAGAACTTATGCTAAAGAGTAAACATTGGTCATAATACCAACAAATGAATTACTAAATAGCCCTGTTGACGTCACTCGCAAAATGATTGGCTGGCTAGACTATGTGATACCCTTCACGTAATGTTCACTTGAAGTAAAAAAAAAAAAACTCCCAGGACATCTCTTACGTTAAGTTGATCGTGATCCCGGCATTAAAGGCAGCCTTAACTCTTAGTCCAGTGGCAGCAATGTAAAAGCCATATTGTGTTTGTCCCCCTTTTATATGTTTTAGGACTATGTGAAGTCAACTTTTTTTAATTCGAACCTATTCAAATCAAATAAATGAAATATCCTTGAGGTCGAATTGAAGTTGTTTTATTCTTAAAAAAAATTATATTGTTATTTATATAACTTTATGGCCTAAAATTACTTGGAAAGTGTTTGATTGCACAGTTTTTTTTTTNNNNTTTTTTTTTTTTTTTTTTTTAATAATCCATTTTATTCTTTTAAATTGAATTACTACTACAACTAAGAATTCAATTACTTTAGATTTTTCATATGCATATTAAGTTCTAACAGCTCAAAGTGGCAAGAACTAACCATAAATTGAGTATTTTATCTGATATTTGTTTCAAAGTCAAGACAAAGTTTTAAAGCTTCACATACCTCTAAATTATGTTTTCTATCCTTCTTTCCTGTATTTTCTTCCTAATACATTATTACAATATTTGTAAAACATCAAGTAAAATTCAAATTAGGTACACTTTTATTTACCTTGACAGATTACATTTGACCCTATCTTATAAGCTTTACCAAAGTGGAATTTAAAAAAAGGTAAATTTGTAACGTACAATGTAAACACATTCCGAAGCCGTTTAGTTACTTGTGTGCGAAATGACTGCTTGTGGGAGGAATGAGATCGTACCTCTCATTCGAACCACCAGAGGCCAGAAGTTTCTTCGCCACATCCCAAATACACATTTTCTTGTAGACGATTAAATGGCGAGCTTCATTTTTGCCAATACTCGTCGTCTTCAAGCCGTACTTGTACGCAATTCTGTAACAATTCACACAAACTGAAAATTACATTTCTGTACTCATTCTACAAGATTTTCAAAAGACGAGTCCGTCAAACAAAGTGATATTGGGCTCTTTTTTTCCTGTCAATTCTCAATAATTTATAATGGTCTAGCCCAACGCTTCATTTACTCAAATAAAACTTAAACATAAAGAATTAATAAGCAAGGTGTTTGTCACAGTATTGTTATTGAGGATTCACACAGTCGATAAATAAGAGTAATGCAGAAACTTGAATCAAATCATGTGCTATAAATCAAACACAAATATTTCAGCTCCATCGATGATATTTGCTCTAAACGCAGCAGGAAATAAGTTGCTATTTCCTTTTTTCTGCATGACATCAAACTGGTTGTTTGAATCAATCACATTTCAAAACCAACTGATTAAATCGGGTTGATGTGATTTCTATCCATCCATGCACTCAGCCTTTCAGCTGGTTAGTGCTGCCTGCACCATCTGATAGAGGTGCCATGTGCTAGAGGAGTTAAGAAAGTATGGTGGTTCCCCCTAGCCTTCCACAATGAATTTCTACGAGGGAGCACGAAAGGGCTTACCAAACTTGCCAGTAAAGGTATTTTTACATACATTTTAGGGTTATTTTACATGCCACAATCGACATGAGACCAATGGCTTTATCTCCCCGAGATGAAGGTAGTTGTGCTACGGATTTTTATCGCTCGAGAAAAATCAGTTAACCTCGGCTTGGTTTGAAACCACAGATGTTGGCTACTGAGATGAGCACTTTACCCCAAGATGACTTCGGTCGACCTTTTGAAGTAGACATCAAAGTTTGTTTAAGAGAGATTTAGACCAAAGGTATTTATAATATTCAAAGACATTTACTAACAGTTTATACATCGTTTTACAAAATTCCCCCACTTAAGTTCATTAGAAATTATGTTAAAATTATCAAGATACTGAGAATGCCATACTTATGTTATATTATTGCTATCCAATCAATTAGGCTTATTTTAATAATAGCCTTAAGTATCTACAAAATATTAATCTTTCCTAGGCCTAATTTAATATCTATATTACTAAGTTATTCTGTTCATATATTTAATTATAAGAAAGTGTGGGGTTTCATGTTAATAATAAGTAACCCAAATCATGATCAAAGTTATAAGCAATATATATGTTCTAAATTTAAATTCGTTAACTTCAATTTTAAGCCTTTAACTTTTAAATCTAGTAGTTTTTCATTCTTGGAAAGTCTTTGTTGGAATTATATAGTCAAATAAATTTATTACTTTTACCTTTCGCTTTTAAGCCTCATGTTATGTACCCGTGTCTTCATAATGGAAAGGGGAGGTTTGGCATGAACTGATAGCTAATCAGCATATTAGATTTTAGCGTCTGTTTTTAGTATATTGGAAAAGGAAGCACTTCTCTGTTAGCCCTTGACTACATAGGACGTGTTACACAGGTTTGCATGCAATAAGTTAATGCGGCGTCATGGAGATAGTGGGGAGGAAAGAGGATTCCCCATGGGGAGTTAAACCAGGTGACTAATTCGATTTTAAGGGAAGATTATACAGATGACGAAGTAAAAACCAGCTTAAATGTTTTGAATTTTTTTGTGTTAAAATGTGATAAACAGTATTCTTACAGACATATGAGACAAATTAATAACTAAGGGTGGTATGCAAGAACATAATGGTGAATGCTTAGTAGACCGATAGTATGGTCCCTTGCACACTATCGCACCACCTTTCAACCTATGATGACAAGCAAACCCAAGCTAGTGTCCACAAAGCATTCACCTAGTCAAGTTCTTACATACAGCCCTAAAACTGCTATTTCTCGTACTGCCAAAAACTAAATACGTCAATAAAACCAATTATAAACTGTAACAAATTTTAAATAGATGGAAAACCATAACTTTTCCCTCAATTTAATGAACAGATAGGACTATAAAAAATTGTAATCTAACTTGGTTGTCACTTACTTCACTCTCCTTGGTTTATTGGTTAGCAGTCATTCTAGATTCAGTATGTATTGTAGTATGGCTAAAACATGAATTTATGCACTAAGGTGGATGGGAGATGAACTAATAGCTATCGGCGGGCATTTTATTGCAAAAATGTTATTATAAGTACTTAAAGTGTTAATAGGTAATCAAAGATCTTAAAATGATCATTTACAAATGACAGTTTTGAAGAAACTTATACAAAAATTATGGATACACATAAATTGAGGTTTTTAAATATAGGAAATCAAAGAAAACATTGCATTTCATCGACAGTAGCGCTAACGATTTAGTCAGAGAGGTTAACACTGTTTCCCCTTGCCCACATAAAGATCCCATCCCATGGGCGCAACTATCTCTGAGCTGATGACGCAATAACAGATAAAACAAAAGAATCTGGAAGAGCAGCTGAGAGTAAAGTAAACAGCAGACAACAGCTAACACTTGATCAAAGAGGAGGAGATAGATATTTCACATCCCACATTCAAATTTAAGATTCTAAGGTAAATCACTGTTTTTACAACCATTCTACACCACCATTTCAAAAATAAATATTAAAACCTGGAAATTCCAGGACTTTTCATGGCCCAGAGCAATTTAATAACTTTTCCAGGCCTTGAAACAGACACACATTAAATTCCAGGTCTTTAAAGTACCATATGAACCCTGGATAAAATGTAAAGTGCACCATCAACCTTGTAATGTTAAATATCTCGAAAATATAACTTCCAACTCGACCTCACCAACATCAATCTTGTTAGGCATATAAATTCCCCATCCCCACCCGTTTAACAACCCCCAACGAGTTTTCCGATGATCTACTGAATCCCTTCGACTGCCGTGGATTACCCAACAAAGAGAAGATGGAAAGAAAGTAAGCAACTAGTCAGATGATTGATGCCAATACTGCAAATTTTTATTATTATTATTTAGCTTATTTGGCTAACGTGCTAGTCGTGTTGAGCTAGATTATTACTACCCACTCGGGTTATATGCTTTAAGTACTAATTACACTAATGGATTAGGAATTGGGAAGGTTGAATTAGGGGAAATGAACCCGCATTTGCGTGGAGGGAAAGTGGAAAACTATTTATGAAAAACCACCCAAGTTCACTCGGCCGAGATTCGAACCTCGATCTCCCAGTCCTCAGCAGTCGAGCTCAACACGACTAGCACGTTAGCCAACTACGCCACCGAGGCGGGTAATACTGCAAATAAACTTGGTGCTCATGGCATGTGTCTTACCTGCCTCACATTAATTAAGCCAGTGGTCAAGACACTTTGAAACGCATATATTATAAAACTAAAAAGTGCTTCCCCCAAGAACACTAAATAGGCAATATACCAAAATCCATTCCAAATAAGTTTTTCTTTAGCGTGCATCTTACTACTCATTTGGAATATTATCTTATGTTCTAATTACGCTAATAGGTTAAAATAAGAAAGGTTGAATTTAGAGGAAGTGTATCTGCATTTGCGTGGAGAGCGTGGTAAACAACTTAGACAAAAACTGCCGTCACTACACTCGACCGAGATCAGACCACAATCTCTAAGTCATCGGCAGTCAAGTCTGTCATGAGAGTAACGCCTTAGACCATGCGGCCACCGAAGCGGATATTTTAATTAAGTGCCAAAAGAAAAAAAAAAAAAGGCAACTAAAAACTAACAGGTGCAGAATTTTCCTTTCTTCTTTCGAAAAATCCGTGCTAAAAATAAGGTCATTTCCGCTATCTTCGTCGCAGTATTGTTTGATCAACTCATGTGCCTGTTTCCTGAACAGGATGGTGCTGCCTTCGCCGCTCATTCCCAGCCCGGCCCTCTTTACGAGCTCCTGTGGAGACACACAAGGAGTTCAGGTGACTATGTAGGGAAGATCACAAGAATACAGGTTCAAACAACTTCTGTAAAATGGTTTTTTTTTTTTACTTTAGATTTTTCTTTTGTCATGTTAACATTAATTATTTGAGAAGTAGGCCTAACTAATATTAAAAAAATAACAAAAATTTTAAAAACAAATTATTTTTTTTTGGCAAAGCTTTGCCAATGCCAAATCTGGAATTTTATTTATTTATTTACTCATTTTTTGGTATTACTTATTGAATCCTTAGGGATATATGAAACCCAAGGATTCAAGAAAATTTTGGATTCGAGACTCAAATACTTAAAAAAAGATCAATATGTTCATGTGAAATTTGTTTTAGAGCTCTAATACTGCTCATATTATGTGGCTCAGAACCAATTATAATTAAAGAATGAACTTACCAACCAAACCCCAGACCTGTAATTTAAAATCTAAGTGACTATATGAATGCTATAATAAATGGATTATAAGAATAAATGTTAACATTTAGTTATGTTTGTATTTTGTATTATTCTATTATATTTATATTTCTTTTTATGTTTATAATTTTTTCCAAAATCCGGATTTGAGATTCGAAGGTAAAATGGAGCTTTGGATTCATAAAATAATAGATTCGACCCTATTCTACCTATATTTTACTTAACCAAGTTTTACCTCCGGCTATTTTGCCATATTGTTTAAAAAAATAGGTAGGACTAAATAACAAATATTCACACAGATCTTAAAACCTAAAATAAATACTCATGTGCTATGTACCTGATTAACAGTAATGGGTTCCTCAATGCCTTGACTTTTGAGACCCAATCCTCCACCATTCCACCCCATACTGCGCAACAGCTTGCTGCCTATGTTGTCATCCGATAGCGGAACATACAAACCACTTCCGTTGTTACTGTTATTTTTGTCAAGTCTTGACATAGACTTGTCAACTGTTGTGGGTGCCAAGAATCTATTTTTAATCTGAAAGAATTTAATGGAATAATTCATGCTTCATTTAGTTCATATGGGCATGTAATGAGGATGTTGGAGTACATGAGATAGTAGAGGAAGCAAGACTGAGATGGTGTGGTCATGTAATGAGGATGGTAAAGGAGAGAATACCAAAGAGCAGGGTTTTTACAGACATATGAAACATAAATTTAAGGACTGTTTAAGGACTAAAACTGTTATTTCTCGCGCTGCCAAAAGCTAAACACGTCAATAGAAAAAGGAATTATAAACCGTACAGAATTTTAAATAGATGGAAAACAATAACTTTTCTGTAAATTTAATAAACAGAGAGGACTATAAAGATATAAATCTAACTTTGTTGTCACTTACTTCACTCTCCTTGGTTTATTGGTTAGTGTAATCATTCTAGATTCAGTATATATTGTAGTATAGCTAGAACAAAAATTTAAGCGCTAAGGTGGATGGAAGATGAACTAATAGCTATCAGCAGACATTTTAGTGCAAAACTGTAATTATAAGTGCTTAAAGTGTTAATAGGTAGTCGGAAATATTAAAAGAATTATTATAAATGGACAGTTTTAGAGAAACTTATAGAAAAAATTGTGAATGCACATGAATTAAGATTTTTAAATGTAGGAAATTAAAGAAAACATTGTATTTCATCACCAGTTACACTAATGTGTTTGTAAGAGAGGTTAACACTGTATGTATCCCCTTGCTACTATAGAGATCACAACCCATGGGTGCGACTATCTCTAAGCTAGATATTTCACGCTCCAGTGCATCTTAAATCGCGCTCTTTACAGCCATTCTTCACAACCCTTTCAAATATAAATATGGAAACATGGAAATTCCAGGACTTTTCTTCAAGGCCCAGAGCAATTAAAGGACTTTTCCAGGCCTTGAACAAATAATAATAATATTTAGCACCGCGTCTTACTACCCGTTCGGGTTATATCGCTTTAAGTACTAATTACGCTAATGGATTAGGAATTGGGAAGGTTGAATTAGAGGAAGTGAACCCACATTTGCGTTGAGGGAGAGTGGAAAACCCTTTAGGAAAAACCACCCCCAGTTCACCCGACCTAGATTCGAACCTCGATCTCCCCGTCCTCAGCAGTCGAGCTCAACACGACAAGCACATTAGCCAACTACGCCTTGAACAAGACACATTATATTCCAGGTCTTTCAAGGACCATATGAAAGAGAATGAAGAAGATGAAGTTTGTAGGAAAATGATAGGAGAAAATAACCAAAAGTGTGCAAGTGAGAGAAGAAGCAATTAAAGGAGGAAAATGGAGGCATTTTACTAAACTGACACAGCCACAAGCTGGAAACAGTTGATGATGATGATAGTTTAGTGAATGCAATGGTACAGTTTATGAACCACTTTTTAATAATAATCATCATGGTATGTTATGAGTGGCTAGTTCGTATTATAATGCAATGTAATCTATACGCGAATTTTCTTAGGAATTGATATTTTTGACAGCTAGAAAAGTTACTAGATTTACGTTCATGTATTCATATATCATGCCATGTTATCTACAGCAGTCACTTTTGATAAATATTATAAATACCTATAAAAATGGAAATGCAAAATTCGCATTCGTGATATGAATTTTTACTCGAATTCTATTGTTTTCACGAAAATAACACGAATTTAGGCTTTTTCCTAAAAAAAACACAATTTCTTTATTGTTTGACAAATACCACACCGTGCAATATAATTACACTTGTGATAGTGTTATGCCAGGACTGCTGTTTGTACGAATAGTATCTGTTTTTGCTTATTTTAAAAGTATAAAACGGATCACAGGATATATTAGTATTTTCCCGAATTCAGTTTTTTTTTTTAGTTTTTTTTTAGATTAACATTAAAAATCCTGTATTTTCTAAAGGCTGCTCCAAATGTGCAGTCTTAAAAAATCAAGATATATTTTAAAAACATCTTAATTTTGCAAGGAAAATAATCTCAATTTCATCCAATAATTGTTCAAATTTTTACAATTCTAAATTACATTTCAAGAAAACAATTTAACAATGATCTTAAAGATCTTAAAAAATAATTTCCATTTGAAAATCAAGCTTTTTTTTTTTAATAAATAATAACAATTTTCACACAAATTATTAAAACTCTGAAACATAGGGTTTGTCTACAGAACAAATTAGGGTGTAGAATGAGAGCTGTAGAATCTTATAAAATATATTTGAGATACTCACCATCATTGTGAAGCAGTGTCGCCTGAGTAACTCCAGTGCTTTAGCTGCTGCATTTTCCTTTGCCTCCTTTTGAGTCCAATTCGATGCAGTCGACAACAACTTTTTTCCCATATATATTTCACAAATCCTACAAACACAGCACAAACATTCTATCTACGATAGGAGAAGTGGTGGTGACATCTAGCAAAAGTTGCACCCCCTTTGGTGGCCGCATGGCCTAACGCGTTACTCTCGCAATAGACTAGACCGCCGATGACGAGAGGAGACAAAGGTTCAAATCTTGAACAAGTGTACTGAGGTTGGTTTTTTCCAATCTTCCTCCGTGCAAATATGGGTACCCTTCCTCTAAATATAACCTTCCTAAACCCTTTAACTAGTACTGTAGAAGTTAGTACACGAGTATGTGACCCGAACAGGTAGTAAGATGCGGTGCTAAAGAAAGAAAGCAAAAACCAAGTATCCATCTATCAAATCATAATATCTGCAAGTCCATTTATGTTGAGGTGTTACTTTTGGCAGCCAAAACTTTTTGTTTATTTTGACAATTTTTACATTAATGAAACTCAAACTTAAGAAAATAACTGTTTGGATGTTTCTATTTTGTGGAAGTGGCATTTGTGGTTCACTTAAAAATACTTTTCAAATGAGAGCTTCTAGAATACTTTGTTCCCTTCATACATTAAGGTGGCAAACCAGACTAAAAAAGGTTGGTTGATGACAAAATACAAAACACCTTCGGTTGAGTTGTTTACCAAGTAAAATTTTTTATTTATTCTGGTGGCCAATTACAACAAGATAAAAGTGAGAGTATAATACTTTGTAACTTATTATATCATGTATTGTAATATATCTTGTCACCACAAGTGAAAAAAACCCTATATTTTTAATACCACATCTTACTACCCATTAGGGTTATACTCTTATGTACTAATTACAATAATGGATTGGGGATGAAGAAGGTTGAATTAAGAGTGAATGTATCCATGTTTGCGTATAGTGGGAAACCATCTGGCAAAAAAAACAAAAAAAAAAAAAAAACACCCACAGTACACCCGACAGGGTTTGACCTATGTTTTTTCCCATCATCGGCAATCTAAGCTATTGTGAGAGTCATGCCTTGGACCATGCAGCCATCGAAGCGGATGTAGTTTTATTAATGTGGTGTGTGTGTTTCTATATGTATGTGTATATATTTTTTTTCTTCTGAAAATTGAAAAATGACACCTGGACACGGGACTCAAACCCGAGACCTTTGGCTTAGTATGCCAATGCTCTAACCAATGAGCTAGCCAGGAATTTTCCCGTGTCCATGGTCATTCTTCACTCATATTTTAAGGCAGAGTCTATGATAGACGTGCAAAAATCGTCGGCTACAAATTTGTGATATTTTATTAAGATCACGAGCTGTCAGACAATACAGCCACCTTCGACTCGGTAGTTGGGTTTTTGCTGCCACTTGTACAATTATTATAATTGTAAGGGATTGCATATTTACGAATCAAATAGCCAAAGCTATTATTTATGCTTTTTAGTGAGGATTTTAATCCATTTAGCTATCATAATCTGAATATATATAGTTTTTGATATAATAGTTATGAAAATGTGAATCATACAGCAATCCTTAATGGAAGTATTACTAGAAGCTTTGGATAACTTTTTAGATGAATTGTATATTCAACAAATCAAATAGAACATACTTATCATCATCTTTGTATCCCTCCATTGAAATGGATATGAGTTTTTTAAACAATATGCCTTCATTTATTTTTGTTCTATTTTGTTTTCTATCTTGCTACCACTTCTCAAGTCTCTCTTTTCTGTATAAGAGCTAGTTTCATAGTCAGACTTAGTAACCCTCAAGTGTGGTGCTACATTAAATTCAGAATGGAATGGGCCAGTTTCGTAGTCAGACTTAGTACACCTCAAGTGTGGCACTACATTAAATGCAGGATGACACTTACCTAGGTCATAATGGCTCAGGCTAGTTTCATATGCGAAACTGCCCAATCCATTCAAGTTTGGTAGGTGTCTTAGTATAAACGCCGGACTTGAGGTGTACTAAGTCTGATTATGAAAATTGCCTCAGCTCTTTTTTACTCTGGTCCAACCACCTTTTAGGACATCCAACTGATCTCCTTCCTTACACATTTCTATATAAATACTCCCTTCGTATTCAAATCTCCTGAATTTGTCTTATTTGTCCAATCCACTTTGTCCTTACAGTACTCAAGTCTTTCCTCCATCTCCAGGCCTCTTCTGATATATTAATTTCTGATTTTTATCTCTTCTCGTCTTTTGCATCGCTGACCTTAAAAACTTTATTTCACAAGTTTATAATTTGCTTATCTCTCTTTTGTATGTCATGATTGTCGATTGTCAGTGTGTTTTGAACAATGTCTATTTAGCTGTTAACCCATTAGCATCCAGTTAACTCACAGCTAAAGAACCCCCTAAATCAATTTTTTTTTTTTAATAATCAAAGTGCTTGTATTAAAATACAAACTAAACACAGCTAATCGACTAGAATTGTTTTGTAGGGTTGTATTCATGCCAGATTTTCAGTAAAGCCGTGAATATTACAATGGTTGTAATTCAGGGACCAGTTCCAATCAACATAGCCGCGTAAACGCAGTATTTTGGCGTGTGGAACGTCATTGTTTGAAGAAAGTGATTGTTGAATTCTTCATATGTATGGAAAGTCATCCTGAGATTTTCTTTTGTGAAGATCCTCTGTCTGTCCCTGAAGAATGTTTTATACAACGAAAATGTCCTTTAGACATCACATGATGTCACAGGTGCATGGGGGGAGGGGGGGTGGGGGAACACCACAATTCTTCTTCGGTGAATTACTCTAGTATTTCAGTTTTTTTCACCGGACAACTTTTTGGTAGTTTGACAGACTTTTTTGTAACCAGGATTTTTATTTAATACCTGACCAAGCTTATTGAATGTAATTTTAGCAAGACCTTGAGTTTCTGAAATCAAAGCAACAGAAATTTTATCTATCGGAGGTGAATACTGCAAGGAATTATTTCAAAACTCCAACTAAGTTATATTTTCAGGTAATTTAGAGAAGCGGTCATGGATGTACTGGATCTTTTTCTCAATGCCCTCTTCAGAAAACACACACACATATATGCAAACTAGTTTTGTTTTATTTTACACTCAATTAAGTGCAGAGATTCTATTAATTAATTAATTAATAATCAGATAATGATAGTACAGGAACAAGTAATAATTTAATACGACAGTTTCAAGTGAAATATGCATGCAAAATAATTTTTCACCAATACTTGCATTTATATGCACTATCAAACACCGGTCAAATGGTCTATTAAGGTGTGACTTACAAAGTATATCATTTCCGCATACCTTTATATATGTGAAAAAGAGCATGCCTTTTCCATGTAAATCCAGGCTCTAGTTATAAGTGATGAATTATAAAATATAATCTTAACATTTACTTACTATTTTTATTTTATTCTATTATATTTACATTCACTATGAGGTTCATAATTTTTTGCAAATTTCAGATTTGAAGGTAAATTGGAGATTCAGATTCAAAAAATAGTGGATTCAATCCAACTCTAGAAAGAAGACATGCTGAAGTATTGGTAGGATAGAAGAAATGTGTCTCTTCATTTCTTTTGTGTGGAGAACAGAAATAAAACTAAGAGAGAGGATTATTTGATTTCTATCAAGGCCTAACCTAATTATTATTTCAGGTTGACTATCACTTATATTACACTACTTTAGAACGCTTTTGCTGCAAGTTAATAATTAAGTACCTCATTTGCCCAAACATAGTACGGTCTCGCACAAAATAAAACCCTAATATTCTGAAGGTGTTCTACATGAAAAATAAAAGGTCTCAAATAATATAACACAAGGTAAAAACTTAACAAATATGACACAATTTTAGGCCTCGTGACAGTGAGTTTATTATTAGATACGCATGAGGCAATAGTTCCTGCGCTCACACTGTTTTCTTGCTTCATTTATGACCTTGAGTTTGTTATTATAACTGCGTACACACTGATTACTGCTAACAAGTACACAGTATCTCTGCTACAAAATAGATCTCTGTAGGAATCTGACAAGTTTTTTTTTATCAATGAAAAATGTTAAGATTGCACATATAATTCAAGTAAAGTTTTTGAAAGAAAATTTTTAGGAAAAAAAAACCTTGCACTATATTTGGGCCAATAAGTTATTTTTTTACTTTATTGTTAACATACGTTTTAGCTCCGTTGCCTTTCTTAAAATTTAACTTGCATTTGATGCTGCACATCGCCATGGATCTCTGAATAATCTGCCATGGTACGTTTCCGTCAGTGACAGCCTCCATAATCAACAGTTTGCCGAACGGCCCTTCCTCAAGAGTAGTTACAGGAGGTGATGTTTCCATAGGTTGGTTTATGATGAATGTTCGTACACCACCGTACCGCTCTGAGTTTATAACACGACCATGATGCTTTGAGCTCCGCGCAGTAACATGTTGGTCCAAGCTCTGCGCACCATTGTGTTTCTCTGAGCTCTGCACGCCAACATGCTGCTCTGAGTTTCGCGCATCACTATACCACTCTGAGCTGTGTGCTTCATCTTGCTGCTTTGAGCTACCCTGGTTGAATCCAACAGTATGGATAGATGGACCAAATATCACCTGAAGGGAGTAAAACAAACTTTGCTGATTTAAGATTTAATAAAATTGTCCCCACTTAATTCCTGAGGCTAAGGCTTAGGCTAAGTAAATATGTTACAAGTGTAATGTCTGTTCACGGTAGGAATTGACTTCTGAAAGGCCTTTTTCCCTACCATAAATCTATTATATAGTAGGATATTGGTAGGAAAAAAGACCTTTCAGAGAGTAATTCCTACCGTGAATGGAGTATAAGTGTCTACCTATTTCATATTGTAATAAATCAAAACAAATTTACTATAAAGAAGTGCAATGACCTAGCTCGTGTGTAACACGAGAATCCTGGGTAGAGGTGTGCTAAGGTCACTTTTCTTCCAAGGCAAACTCGAAATTAATATATGAAACATTCTCAAAGCCGAATTGAAGTTCAAATATTAACAAATTGTGCTTTTAGACAAATGTATCCACTAAAAGTACCCGGGAAAATATTTTATTGAACAAATGTTGGTCATATTTTGTTTTATTTTGACAAATAATTACTAAACTAATTCAGATTTATTTTCCCCATATGAATAACAATTTATTTATAATGAATATAACAGCTAAGAATGGCAATAATTGACCATAAAATGAATAGTTTTGTTGTCAATATTTTTATTGCCAAAGCTTTATAGTTGTAGAAGCCGTAATTTTTTTTCGAAACGCAGTGAAACCTGATATTTGTTTCGAAAATAAGTCAAAGTTTCCAGTCCTATGTATGCTTTTTGTTAAGGCCGATAAATGAATCAGTGGAGAATTTCCTTTCAGTAATTACATTTCAGCAACAGACAGGAGGCAGTGTGCTGCGTCTGTTCTAAAATTAAGTTTTTTTTAATATAATACCTATTAGCAGGGCTATGTCTTATTACTCGTTTGGGTTATATGCATACATACTGATTAAGTTAATATTTAGCACCACGACTTACTACCCGTTCGGGTTATACGCTTTAAGTACTAATTACGCTAATTGATTAGGAATTGGGACGGTTGAATTAGAGGATGTGAACCCGCATTTTCGTGGAGGGAGAGTGGAAAACCTATTTAGGAAAAACCACCCCCAGTTCACCCAACCGAGATTCGAACCTCGATCTCCCCGTCCTCAGCAGTCGAGCTCAACATGACAAGCGTGTTAGCCAACTAAGCCACCGAGGCGGGTTACTGATTAAGTTAAAATAAAATTAGCACAGTGTCTTAATACTCAATGGGTTTATATGCTTATGTACTAATTACTTTAAAGGGTCATGGATGAAGAAGGTTGAATTTAGACTAAGTGTACTCACATTTGTGTGGAAAGTGTATGGGAAATCATTTAAGAAAAAACTTAATACACCTGACCGGGATTAAACCCCAATCACCCCATCATTGGCAGTATGTGGTCTATTGTGAGAATAGCGCCTTAGAACAAGCGGCCACTGAAGCGGATAAATCTGAATTTTGATTTTATCCAAAAATCTTGGAAAATATTTGCATTAAATTCCATATTTTGCTTAAAGTTTCAGAACAGTATTTAGAACTCAAAAAGTCTAATCTAGCTCCATGAAACACGGAAGCTGAGGGTTTTATTTTTTACCTGTGTAGAAGGTTGTTTAGGTGTTGTCTTCTGTGTGAGGTCTATTACCAGAGGGAAGGTTTCCGAAGATCTAACTTGTTTCTGGGGAGTCTGCACCAAAGTTTCGGAGTGAGGTGTTTTATTTCCTGTCACAATAACATTGAAGTTCAGGACATGAACTCTTTAGGAATAAAAAAAAAATCAACATTATTTGTTAATAATATTTATTCATAATTATTACATAAAATAAAGTGTAGCAAAATAACCACACTACCAAGAGTTAATCAATGATTGATAATCAAAAAGATATTAAATATATTTTTGATAAAATGACAAGTATTAGTATAAATATTTTTTTTTAAATATGAGCTTTATATCGGCCTATTTATAAAAGCCATAGAGTGAATGTCCTTTTGGCCTAGGTTCTACCTTTGGCCTTTGCGCCGGCCGCGTCAGATGCTTGAACAAATGTCCGCTGAAGTCGAGATTTCTGTTTCTCTCTGTAGTCATCCACAATTCCTTCAGCCAGAGATGCCACACGTTGCATAGTTTTTTCTGGATACCTGAAATCATCAACGTTTCATTAATACATCTTAAGTTCAAAAATAACTATTTTTTATTTATTTATGGTATTTAACATCCACTTTCTGAATCGACTGATTATATCAGCACACAAGAATTTCTACAAGCGAGCACAAACAAACTTACCAATTTTTCCAGGTAAAGTATTTTCACATACCTTCCAGGATTATTTTAAACGGCACAACCGACGTAGGACCGACGGCTTTACTATCCCTCCAAAGGAAGTTGTGCTACAGATTTTTATCGCTCAAGAAAAATCCACTGGTTTGTAACCACGAATATCAGTTTGGAGGCGAGCACTTTACCCCATGACCACCAAAGTCAACAATAAGAACTAAAACCACAGCTTAATCAAAATCAATTTGTAATCTAGAATTGTGTAAATCTAAGATTTTTGATTGAGAATCAAATCCAAATAAATATTTACCTAATAACACAAGTCGATTATCAGATGTACATATTACTATTATTTTCAAATATAACACTAAAAAAGTTTTGAATCAAATAAAAAAAAAAAGATTTTATATTGGAAAGGTTTCAAATCTAATGCGAAACAAATATTAAACTAAATTATGTTTATTAGTTTTTGAATAGAGTTTAATAAAAAAAAAAAGATATAGTCAAGTCATAAAGGTGATATTCAAATAGTGAATCCGAGATTATAAATTTTATATTGATTCTAAATCTTTGCTTATACCAATTCGTATCAAATCCGAATTGAATATTTGGATTTTTTTTTATCAATGTGTCTTACCACCTGTTTGGATTACATACTAGTTAAGCTAATGATTTTAGAGATGAGGAAGATTATAATATAAGTTAATAAGTGTGACCGCATTTGAGTGGAGAGTGGAAAACCTTTTAAGGAAAAACCACTCTCAGTACACCTGACCGAGACTCGAACCTTGATTGCCTCGTCCATGGCAGTCCAGTATACTGTAAGAGGGATGCCTCAGACCATGCGGCTTCTGAAGCAGGTAAATGAATATTTTAAAATGAAAATAGTTTGAATCAAAGTCAACTCAAATATTTCATGATGATAAAATTTTCAAATCTGAATAGAATATTATAGAATATGATTAAAATATTTCATGAAATATCTGATTCAAATATTTTATTGTAACAAACATGGCTTTCAAACTCGACGATAACCCTCTGCTGTTTGTCTAGATAACACATATCGGGAAAGAGTAATTAAACTTGTTACGGAAGACTTATTTATAGTTTCATCGAAATTTTCAATACATTCATAAAGCTGTTTTAAATTAATGAAATTCGACTATATAATAAGCAATGAGTTTGGTTAGTTCTATTGACATTAATTTATATTTATTTACAATCTCTCTTGATCAATAATACTGTTATAAAATGAATGAAACCTTGACTAACTAATAGGCATTGAGTTTGGCCAGTTCTGTTGAGATTAATTTATGTTTATTTACGATCTATCGCGCTCAATAAATGTCTAAATATTGTATTATTATTTGTTATATTTAAGATGGTTTAAAGAATCTTTCGGCCTTTATAAATATACATTTATAGTTAGGTTAATTAGAATTGTTTTAAGAAGATTTGTTAAAATTAATATGTTTTAAAGAAATTTTTGGCATATTTATATAATTAATTAAAAGTTTGCTAGCAAATATTACATCTATGACCATCTGGATTGAAGAAGACAATACCAGAAGGCAGTTCAGGGACTCGAAGAATAAAATTTGTTTAACAATGTAGTAATAATTATTTGTGGAAGTGTAAACTCACATTTAACTTGGTATTTTCTTTAGTTTAGTAACACCAACATTTAAAGAAGAACATGTTTTTCTACGTATTAAGGGTATCACCGACAAAACCAACAGTTTAGGTAAGCAGTTGCTTGTTTACTAAATTTCAACCCTTACTGAAGAATATAAACGAAGATTTATTCTTTTCAACTCGTCAACTTTGGTGGAGGGAGTATAACCCCACAATCATGTAAGACTAAAGTACTTTTCTCTGTGAACAGTTATTCCTTATTGAAAGGAGCTTAGAACTAAGGGGCTAACTATCCTGTAGTTGATAAACTGTTGGTAAGATAGCAAAGGGAATCCATGTTGTATTTTACAAGCGTCACTTTTGTATCTATCTTGGAAAGTGTAAATCATTTTGTTTAAATAACACAAAGCTTGGTTTCAAAAGACTTTAAAATTACTCCATTTATCAATCTTATAACTAACTAATTATTATACATTAACCAGAAACTCAACTAAATTGTATTCAATTAACCTGTTTTTATTTTTATATTGTTCCATAAACTTTGCTATCCGTCGTCAGGGAGAAGATTTGTAAATTAAATATATGAACCATTGTTAAGTTTTAAGAGGGTACATCTCATTGTGTTGTTTTTGTTGAATATTATTATTGTATTATGTTGAATGTCTCAATCTAACACTGGCCCAATTCATTAAATCATCCAGGTTCTAGAAAGTATGACCATTTATTTATCTAGCATCTTCGGTTATATGTCCCTGTGCTACTTTCCGTTTTATTCCTAGACCCTATGACACCTGGTGGTTCCGAGATCAGTGATTGTATATACCGGTAATCACTGAGTAAGATAAACACTTTTGACAACGTCACACAAAATACAAATATAATCTCTGTGTGCCCTGGTATCGGTCCACTCTAGGATAGGGTGTTTACATTACAAACAAATGGTATCATAATCCAAAATTAATATTAAGCTAAATGATACATATTTTAAATGAGTCCACTAAAAAAAATTAATATCAATACATGACTAGATTTTAAATATCAAGAGATTCACAAGTTTATGATCTTGAAGAAATAATGGACCTACACAATCTTCTTTCAAAAATAGATTATTCAAATTTTTTACTTTTCGATTCACTTTATTTCATACATAATGATTCAAAATTATGAATCTAATATGAATCCTAACAAGATTTGTATTTGTATTGGTAATAGCAAAGCTCGCAGCTAGGTTTATTTAAAACTGATATTTTTATTTATTGTAGTAATTGAAAAACAAATCACAAAATTGTGGAAAACATTAATTTTCTTTACACACACTATTTCTACCAGTAACTCTAACACAAAAGTAATCAATAATACAGTGTTTTGTTAAGCATCAGAGTTTGAAGTCAACCCTAGAATTCTCAAGATGTCCAGCTGCTCATAAATGGTTTCTACATTACAGCTAGATAAGATGTTTGTGCTGTAAAACGATTCACAACACCCGATATCACTGCTGAGGGAACTGCATAAGAAAAGCTTTATCTTTACGCTCTCTCAGTTAACTGTCACCAAATATCCTCTCTCTCTCAGTTATATTAAAAGGTGGTGTGCTAAGGTAGGAACTACTGGCAACCTTGACAAAGCAACGTTGCTGAACTTGTCTTATATTTAAGGGAAGATTGACTACACGAAAAGAAGAAAATGATGTTTCCCAATAGTAGCCTTGCAGTTCCCTCAAAGCAAATATCCGGTGTAGGAGAGACATGTTTTCTACCCCCTCTCTGTGAATAATGTTGACATCTCTTAAGAGAACACCTAATCTTATTTCCTTAAAATAAGAATAGTCATATTGTGCTGACATACAGCCAACTAGAACTTATGTGTTTAGTAAGGAAGAGTATGCATTAGGTCTCCGACTTATACCCACCTACATCCCAAGAACTCAATGTTGGTGAAAGTTTGCGCCAGACAGACCAACTTATCTTCCGGGAACGATTCATGATGAGCCAACAAGAACCTCTTCCTAAGCTCCCAGTGCTCATCACACTCGTGTTCCGTCCTGTATTTCTCAATGTCAAACTCGGATTTATGTTTACTCATCGTGGAAATCCTGTCAACTTTTTTCCTGGTAAAATAAAATGAGTTATTGTTTATTTTTATTTATCACAGCATCTTACTACCCATTTGGGTTATACGCTTAAGTACTAATTGTGCTACTAGGTTAGGAATTGGGAAGATTGAATTTAGAGGAAGTGAACCTGCATTTGCATGGATGGAGAGTGGAAAATCATTTAGGAAAACCCCCCCAGTTTACCTGACCGAGATTCGAACCTCAATCTCCCTGCCCTCGGCAGTCGAGTTCAACAAAACTAGTACGTTAGCTAACTATGCCACCGAGGTGGGTCAGAATTATTAAATTGTTTACAAAGGAATACACAACAAAACCATAAACTAGCAAAATATTAAATTAAAAAATAACAGGATGTTCATCTAAACTATATTTAAAATTCTCTGACTTTTTCATATTTCCCACAGTCAATTTCCCACTTTTCCAGTCACTATATTAGAAACATTATTTTATCTAAGATCACAATTTAATATAATGAATACTATTACAGACACATACACATTCTGAACTTATGTCACTCCACACAGGTGTCGATGATTTCAGCCTAAAGCAATGGGCTATAGGGTAGTTCGATATAAGTTTAGTCCAGTGAGATCATATTGCGACATTAAAAGATCAAATTACACCAGAGTAGTTTAAAAAGTTGTGAGACACATTCTTTTTATTTTCATCGTCCTTTAATGTAATGGAATTCACACGCATGCACATTTAACTGTGATTCAATATTGGCTAAAGACACACAGTAGTCTAGAGGGGTGGAAAGACAACATTAAAATCACATGTTGACTTCGAGAATTGAGATTAGTACAGTATGCTCAACAGGGATAACAATGTTATTTTGAATATTGTAAATAAATGTTCAATTGTTTTTTCTTCTTCTAGTGAATGTGTAAAAATTTTGGAAATTTGATCAAATTCCCCGGCGTTTCCCAGGTCGCTGGACACCTTAATAAAGTGTAGGTACGAGAGATTAAATATTTCAACTTATATTTGCGCAGCATGTTTTACTACCTGTTAAGGTTATTTACATATCTACACTAGTAAGGTAGTTTAGAGGAAATATACATATATTTGTGTGAAGGTATGTAACCTTTCTACAGTGGGTGACAGATAGGAGAAGGTTCTTTATTGCAAACAGTGGTTGAAAGTCACTTCAGGTGCCCATACATGATCATTCCCGTCATAAAGCTAGGGGTGTCATTCCAGGAACTGTCCACACACTTGTCATCCCAAGATCTGATAGACGCTGCAGTTTAACTTAAGGACGTGATTTGGCTTGAAAAGTTATAAAAATGTCAAAGATAAGCAGAAAAATTGGTGACTTTCAAGATAAATTTTCCCGTCATTAATATTTTGCGCTATCTTGAACTAAACTCAAAGGACGACTATATATTATTATTATTATTATTATTAGCACCGCGTCTTACTACCCGTTCGGGTTGTACACACTTACGCTAATGTGTAATGGTAGGGTGGTTGTGAGATGAAATGGAGGACCTACAGTTTAACGTGGAATCCAAACCACGGTGGAGGCCTGGCATTCCACACATTCACAAGTTGTGATTAATACACGTCTTGGTCAGAGGTGAAGGAAGGGTTTGGTAATCAGATAAATCTGTGCCGGGACCGAGGATTGAACCCCGGATCCCCAGCACAGAAGTCCGACACCTTACCCCTAGACCACCAGGTCACCCATCTAATAATACTCCCCTAAGGATTACTGTAAAATTATTGGTGTTTTAGTAACTTATTGAAAGAACAAAATAAATTAATAAAACTTTATTAATGTTTTTTGTTTCATGGTTGTGACAAAAAGAAATATTATAGTAATTACATAAACTAAAGTGAAAAGTATTATATTCAGACGTGTAATTAATTGTTATAACAGGCCACCAAAATAAATGTTTGGAAATTATAGCTCAGAGAAAGAGCTACCTGTACAAAATATTAGTTTAAGAATATAACGTTTTTATTTTGTTTTGAGACAAATGAAGATGGTTTGTAGTGATGTCATCAACCGCCCTTTTTATCAGGTGGTTCACCATCTTAATTTATGAATGTAGCGCAGCCTTTTGGCAGCTATCATTTTAATGGCATTAATATGTGAATCACAGACGTTAGTCTTACAAAAAATAAATATACTAACCGTAATTTTCATAAATTAGTGTTTCAATAATGTAAAAATAGTTAAAGGAATAACTAAAAGAAAATTATTTGTTGTGAATTGCCGAAAGTAATGACAACTCAACATACAGGGGCTGTATCTGAATAGTCTCAAAGATTATTGGGTTAATTATTATAGACTTGATGAATTGCACTCCTTGTGCACTTGACTGTGTATCAACCAATTCAAACGGTAACAAACCTGGCCGCATCCTTGGGACCACAGTGCTACTACCTATCAGTGATCTCAAAAACCGTCAAACACCACCTATCAGACCTAATAAAATAAATAGCCTATAGCGTTTAATATCAGCACCATTTTATGGTTTGCGTCGACTGTTTTATTTGACACTAGCCCCCTTCCCCGTAAACAAAGTATTGTAAAGAATCCTGTATAACAAAGCTTCAAATCATCCATCATGTCAATATAAAACCAAAACTTTTTTTACTTATTTAAAAAAAATACAGTCCTACCATCACTGTATATCCCCCTCCCTCTTTTTATCTTCTCTCCTATTTTCATCTCATTCCTCTTTCCTCGACCCTACCCCCGCACCCCCTTCCCCAACAACTTTATTTTTTTCCGACTATATAATATACTATCGATATTTTTATGAGGAATAAATTAAATTTTCAAAATAAAATATAGCCTATGTTACTCGCTGATAATGTAGCTTTATATTGGTGAAAGAATTTTTAAAATCGGTCCAGAAGTTTTTGAGTTCATCCATTACAAACAAAAAAACAAATAATCAAATCTTTCCTCTTTATAATATTAGTATAGAAAAATGATTGATGCCAATATACAATTTGCTACTTTTGGTTATAATAAATGGTACTGTGGGCCTAGGTGTAGTTTGTTTAATCAACTTCTTAATCTTATAAAACATGCCTGGTTTAGAAACAAATGGTAACTTTTCCTGTCACCTACCCTCCTTCCGTAGACTCTATTAAACACCCTTGAGTGCACAAGAAGTATGCCGGATAGTGTGCACATAAAGTGTGTAAGTGAGTAGGTCACAGACTATTCTAACACAACCATGGTTAGAGCATGTTGTATCAAGTAAAAAGTATAGCCAAAACAATTGAGCCAAGATTAGATTTACAATCAATGTTTTTATTTTGAATTTAGTTTACAGCACGAAGAATACCTCTATTAAGATTGTGTTCAGTTGTAGAAGAATTATTATTAATCTACCAATCTTTAGAAATTTTATGAGAAATGGATTACAATTCAAATTAAAGCAATCAATATTGTTCCAATTGACTCTATGTTAATATGAAATAAATATAATGTAATAAACTCACAATAATCGTTATGAAGACAAAAAACACAAAGTAAATTTAAATAACCTTTATAGTATTAAAAATTAGAAACAAAAGTGATTAAAATAACACAACAGTTGCCATTTTGGTATTTGGTTGTTAAAATCAAAGATAATAAACATAGAAATCACAATGGGAGCCTTGTAGAACACAAATCTTAGCGCTGAATTGGGAGGGTTGTAAATTAATCTCCCATATTTTGTTTTCTACATTGGTTCATTGATTAGAGAAAATACACAATGTAGTATATAAATGTTGGTGTCGTTCTCTTTAAATAAGCAAATATTTGAGGTAAAGGTATAATATATATATATATATATATATTACCTTTATTTCAATATATATATATATATATATAAATGAACCTAGTGTAGCAGTTGACGGTCGAGGATTATATATAT
Organism: Timema monikensis; assembly: GCA_902151445.1. Classification (NCBI taxonomy): domain Eukaryota; kingdom Metazoa; phylum Arthropoda; class Insecta; order Phasmatodea; family Timematidae; genus Timema; species Timema monikensis. Next base: position 289,105 of record CABFVZ010000575.1, on the reverse strand, counting down.
ATATATATATATGATCATATTATTACATTATGAAATCCTATTACCTGTATTCTTTGGTTATAATCGGAGAAAATATCAATTATTTCCGGTTAGCACTACTATTGCTATCTATAATTGGGAATCTTTATGTGATTAAATTTTAGAGTCTTTTTTTCTTTAATGTTTATTCCACTGGTAACATGTTATTACTAGCGGGCAGCGGCTAGTTTAAGTTGTGATATATCTGATCTTGACTAATTTTATAAAATGAACTACTGTATTGATATAAGTAAATTTACATATTTCATTGTTTTAATATTTGATTTATTATTATTAATGTTTTGCATTTAAAGAGTTGCCTAGCAATCCGTTATTTAAGTAGCACATATTTCCAAAGATGTTTTTGTTATGCTTCCAATTAGAATACATTTTTAATATGTTCTGGAATAAAGAGAACATTTTAAATTAAATTTGGGGTTAATATTTTTTTTTAATGACTAGGAAGTAGTCCTAAGCCATTGCCGGTTTAAATAGCACAATATAATTATGGTAAAGTTGAGTACCTATCAACAATACCTATTAAAGTGATTTTAAAAGGAGTCCTAGTCCTCCATTGATAAATATATTATATTTGATTTTGGAATTGTAAGATAATTTTAACTACCAGAGGAAAGTATTACCACGCCTTGTTGTTTTCCATGAAAAATAAGTTTAGTGAAATCAGCCCATTTTATATGTATAATAATTTGGAGTATCTTAACTCATTTAAAATATTTTATCCAACTAAATAAAAGCAAATTTTCAATCTCTTGAAAAGGTGTATTAAAATTTAATCAAATGTATGATAATATTTAATACCTATATATTTTTATTTTAGCACTACGTTTTACTACCAGTTCAGGTTTTATGCCAGTAGGTTAAGGATAAGGAAGGTTGAATTTTAGAGGAAGTGTACTCTCGTTTGAATGAAGGAAGAGTGAAAAATCACCCTCAGTAGACCCGACCCATATTCATACATACTATTAATCAATAAAAAACAAATTTATATTTTTCATATTATTTATAGGGAAGATAAATTTTAATTTCAATTAAATATAGCATTAGTTGATATTTACAATGGTGAGCCCTTATTGTCAGCCCCCTCTCCACCCTCCCTTGGTTATAGACCAGTCTAATAAAAACATAAGTATAATGTATTTAATTATTTATAGAAACACTGTACAATCATTTTTCTACATTGTCTTGTTAGACATTTCCAAGCCATGAAGTAGTAATTCATTGAAAACATAAGTATAGTTAGAGGAAGAAGAGTTAAAATTATGGGGAATTATCTAACAATAGTAACACATTTCTTAATTGAGATTACCCGCCTCTGTGTTGTAGTTGGCTAACGCGCTTGTCGTGTTGAGCTCTACTGCTGAGGACGGGGAGATCGAGGTTCGAATCTCAGTCGGGTGAATTGGGGGTGGTTTTTCCTAAATGGTTTTCCACTCCCCCTCCACACAAATGCGGGTTTACTTCCTCTAATTCAACCTTCCCAATTCCTAATCCATTAGCGTAATTAGTACTTAAAGTGTATAACTCGAACAGGTAGTAAGACGCGGTACTATTATTATTATTATTAATTGAGTTTGTTAAGTAATAAATTAGTTTTGAAAGTGACAAGCATGATACGCGAGGTTACGGTGCATCAAGAGATGGGTGTTATTCTTTTCAGGTAAGTCGTTGACCACTCCTATAACACTCAGCTTCTTAAACTTAAGTTTTTGTGTTAATGTGAGTTTCAAAACACTCAACAAAGTGCTAAGATGTTGCAGACATCCAGAAATTCGGCTCTATTCATGAAAGGGTTTGTAAGTTTAAAATATGCTTTCCACCAAAATTGAAGTTAAAACCTTATTTAGTTTTATAGTAAAAATATAAAAAAAAACTATTAAAAGGTGAAATTACAGCATTTTTAACTATTCACTCAAAATGGCGCGGTTCTTGGAACAAAGTATGATTAGAAATTTAGATGTTGCCTTCCTCAATAAAATAAACAGGATCATAACAGAACATTTTAATATAATAGTTATTAGATTTAGTAGCTATGAAGCATTCAGAACTGCTTTTGACTTGAGAAAGTAGCACAGTGTGAAGATATCCCCCTTTGAGTAAACTGACTCCTTAAGATATGGTATATACTATTAGCATACAATTACAGTAAGTTCGAAAATTAAAGGTTACTTTAAATCCACCCTGTCAACAGGAAAAACATATGTGTAAAATTCCAGTAGTTGCATGTCGTGACATATGAGGGGGGGG
>CABFVZ010000575.1:267062-286732 GCA_902151445.1 Timema monikensis | reverse complement strand
TTGAGAATTATCCCTCCTCTTACTGCTTTGGGAGCGTGAAATAATATAACAGTAAATTATGTCAGTAACATTAACGTATCACCGTGCCTTATCATCCGTTTGGGCTGTACGCTTATGTAGTAATTAACATAATGTGTTTGGGATGAGGAAGGATGAGTTTATAGGAAGTGTACCTGCATTTGCTTGGAGGGAGAGTGAAAACTATTTAGAGAAAACCATCCTCAGTACACCTGACTGAGATTTGAACCTTGAATCTTGATCATTGGCAGTCTAGTCTACTGCAAGAGTGACACCTTACACCATTCAACCACCAAAGCCGGTGCCATCCATGTTGAATGTGTTTTCTTTGCTTATAAAGTTAATTTCTAATGTACTGTCATTGTATAATGTATAGTCTTTAGTTGTTTTTTTAAATTTCTGTTTTTTTTATATATATTGTGTAGATAATTTTTTTCTTTAGGTGTTCTTTAACTCACAACTTCACTTCTTTGATATATTTCCTATTGATTTCTGAAAAGACCAGTTTCTCAGTAAACCTAGGTAGTCTGGCTTTCATCCACAGGACTGTCCATAGCATACATGGAGTACTGGGAAAACTTGATTTGCGGGGTTCTCACTTTCCAGAAATAATAGTTAAATGCCTGATTTTTGTTACTACAGTTGTTTGCGTATGTATACCGGTACCAATTTTCAGCTGTGTATGGTATCAAGAAATGCTTTAAAAAGTATATAAATGCAATAAATAATGCTAGAAACCTTGTTTTTATACATATTAGGGTTGATTTCTCCTCAACCCTTGGTTCGATTTACTTCCCCAACAAACTTGATTTGTATAAAGTTACAAAGAACAACTATGCCAAGTTTGAATTAAATCAATTAATGCATTCTAAAGTTATCGTGAGACACATCCACCACAGACAGACAAATCGAAATCAATGGAGTTAAAACAGAATTCGCTTCACTCGTTAAATATGTCAAACAGCATGGTTATGTTTTGACTTTTCACTCTGACAATATTTGTTAGATTGTCTATATTGAGAGTCCACTTAACAAGTGATTAGTTAAAAAAAAAAATTCCCACCATAACTTGTTTTGGTCTCTTTGTCGTTCAAGCAAGTGCAGTCGCACCGTTTGCACACCCCTAAGGGCAGGCCTCCCCCACCACCCATATCAAGTAATCATGGCTTTAATTTTGTATATGAAATACAAATTTAAATCTAATAAATTAATTAAATAAAGTAATGTAATAATGTTAGGAAAAACTAAGAATGTAAACTATTTTATTCAAGGAATATATAGGAAATATAATAAAATAATATAAAGTCATCTGAAATGTTTTCATTGAATGTTAATGTAAAACCCCTTTAATCAAGCAAACCAAATTTAAAACAAATGCTAGGCATTGCTTGTACATTATAATAGCAGTGTGATATAAATGTTAAAAAAAAGTATTGGCAAGATATCAAAGATCTTTGAAACATGTTTAAAAGAAATGGTATGATAGTTTTAAGTACAAAGCCTAAAAATATACAGTTTTAAACATCTATAATATTTTAAATAATAAATTCAAATAATATTTACCTTATACAGACCTAACTAATTACTAACTTCAACAATTCAAAATCCAAAATGTTGATTCTAACTTTTATTGCACTGTTCCTAGTCAAGTTAAATCTCAAAATAGATTTATATAAAAACAAAGATAACATTATTGAATATCAATGCTGTATATATTTACACAAATAGAATGGTTTTTTCCTCAATATAATAATACCATCAAGAGTAAAAGTGAATATACAAATAATATTCTTACATATCAAAGTGAATCTCACCACTTAAAAAAAACTTTCATTTTATCTAAACTGAATAAGTTTTGATAACTTTTCCAAAGTTGAAAATAATATAAAGCTAGTATGGTTAAAGTAAAACGCCAAACAATTTATTTTTTATAAAAAGAATTAAAAAGACTTCACGGTGTGAGCTCGCAATTGAGCTACACTGACCGAGTGGCCGCCACCGTAGGTGATAGTAATGCTAACATTTGCAGATAGAGGGTATCATGTGATCAGCACAATAAACCTTACAGACATTTATCTCAGTTTTCTAGACTGGATCCACTACCTATTATTTATTCAAGTAGCTTCTCATTTGTCCTCACAAGGGTTGCGTTTGAGCCTGTTATAGATCCACTGCTTCACAGAGAAATTCTGGAAGTGCCAGGGATCGAACCCAGGAACTCTGGCCACCAAATCACAATAATATATTTACAATAAAAATAAAATATAGGCCTATTTATAATAAATTTTTACAACTGGAATGACTCCTTTAATGTCAATTACAATGTAGACTTGACTAATGTTCAATATATGTATTATTATCTCAACCTAAAGTACACTTCAAGTCAATAAAATAAATATATATATAACAAATAATAAAACTTGTATATAAAACTATATAACAGTACAATTAAATTTGAAGATCTTTCATGAATGTTTTCCCCGATATAAAGAGAATAAAATTATTTACATAATTTTACATACCTACATATGAGCATAAATATTTAAGAAACCATCCAAAGCCCACACCAAGTTAACATATATTTATATATACACGATCAAAGAATTAAAATATATTACAAAATAGTAACTACTATTTTAAACAACTTTTAAAAATGTACAAACAATTTACACCAAGCTATTAATAAGACACTTTCCAATAGAAATATATGTCTGTGGTCGTGCGTTAAAAATAAAACATGTTTTCTTACATAATTCACGAGTACCGTTATAACGGTGGTGCAGAGACCAGGATCAACTTTCACTCTCTGCAGCATCCAGCCTTGAGAGCCAAAAAATAAAAGTATTACCTCAAGAATGTAGAGGTCAACCACGTTATTGATTTTTCATTTTAAAACTGTGTAACATTTCACGAAAACCCATTGTTTATCAAATGTGATAGTAGCACAAGAATATGTACACACTTTTAATCTAAATAATTTAATTAAAAAGAGTTAATTAAAATTGTCCTTATTAAGGTGATTATTAAATAACTTTTTATAATTTTATTAAATGACAGTGATGACAACAACTACTATTCTTCTATCATATTTTTATCAACTTGTGAAAGATACAATTTTATTTTATGAAAAATCAACATATATTTAGAACATTGTTGGAATGATTTGTTCAAATTTCTAGTTTACCAAAGATTTGCCCTTTGCCATATGGAATCACTTAAAAATTTATTTTATGGCATTTTATTTGATTTCTGATTACCACGCCAATCAAGATACTCTTTTTTATTTTAAGTCATTGCTTTTCTAAATGGTTGTTTTAACTGTAAATTATATTTTCCTACAAACCTTTGTTTAATGTTGTCATTAGTATTTAATTTAAAAACTAATATGTTGAGACCAATTTTCTTAATAGAACAATTAAATTGTGATAGTTTAAAATAAACAGAACATGTGAACCAGAGTGTGTACAATTTACTGCCTGCAGTATTTTTTATTTTATTTTTTTCCCCCGAATACCTAAATTTAATTTTTGTTTCTCGAGTATTATTGCAAAATAAATAGGAACTTAAAAGAGCACTTGAACAATTTAGCGACCAACTTTCATATTAAGTTAGGTTCAATGGACTTCAATGAACACTGTAATTTGTATCGCCATTGGCAATGCCATTAGCAGTACAGTTAGAGGTACTACCATTGGTGATACCATTGGTAGGACTGTTTGGGATGATACCATTGCTAGGACCGTTAGACTTACTACCATTGGTGATACCATTGGTAGTACCATTGCAGGTACTGTGTGTGTTTCCATTGGTCATCAGAGTTTCACCTTCCGATCTCAAGATAATCGGCGAACGCATCTTCTTGTTTGCGACTAGAGATCTGAGGTTTTCACCTGCATATGAGAGTAAGGGAGAAATCTCGCAAATGAAATCTTTGCTGTCAACAATCGTGGCACCAGCCGCTTCTATATAGCGTCTGTGCAAAGCCATTAGATCGCTGCGGGCTGTAGCGGGACACTCCTTGCCTGCTGAATCAGAGTTTTTGAGGGGACTGAACCCCACAGAGCGCTCCACCTCCCAAGTGACAAAACGCTCTGCATACGGGAACACATCGAAAACAAACTTCTCCATCTTGATTCCGTTGGGTTCCTCGGGTTTGTAGCAGCTACCGTCGGTATCAACATATGGGATCTTCTTCTTTGCGACGTGAAGTTTCAAATCCTTCTCATGTTTGTCTGCGATATTCCTAAGGAACTGTCTGGTGAAGAAGTGGTTACAGATGCTCCCGGCACTAAAAGTGAGTCGGCCGTCATTGTTTCTTTTCTCTGCTGTTTTCTGAGTGATCTCACTGTATTCTACAACTTGGAACCTGTCCCCGACCTCGCACACCACACCCACCGCCTCAGTGGGGTTCACTTTTTCCACCACTTTAGCACCGCAATCCGCCCCTTTCTTGATACAGTAACCTATAAACACCGGATCTGCCACCTTCACCAGAATATTGTCCACCGCATGTGCATGAAGATACTCAACTCCTCTTCGCTCCATATCGTCCAGAACCTTTTGATCCCGCAACGCTTTGTAGATCCCACCGTTCCCATCTGGAGCCTTAGCTAACTTCGATTTACTGTCCATTATGATCTTGCCTTCAAAAGTGAAGCAAGGCAGTAGACCTTGTTCAAACATAACCACATTTTCCTTTTTAAGTCCAAAGTAATTGTGTTTCTCAAAGTAATGAATGGTCGGTTCCATGGTAGCTTCGCTGGTCATTATGTACCAGGTGATGGTGCCCCTATCACCCGTCCGGTGGTACGCCAGGTCTTCCAATCTCCGGATTCTTTCCGCCTGGATGTGGTACAGGCTCTTGCGGGAAGGTAGACCAACATCGTACATACCTTTCGGGTAGGTCACACCGAGTCTGGTACCCTGCCCTCCGGCCAGAAGTAGGACGCCGACTTTCCCCAGTGAAATCTGTCTCAAACCTTCGTCCTCGTAAGCTGTCAACTCGTCGGGGGTCGATCTAAGGACCGAACCGTGAATATTAGAGGGGATGGGCTTCATCCTGTCATCCAGTTTCTGTTGGTCGACACTCAGCGATTCGATGGCACGTCCGAAATACGACACAACCTCTGCCACGTTCACCTCTTTGATGTCATCGTAAAGACGTTTCCGATCAGACTCGGATAATTCGTCCAAGAACTGTAAAACGTGATCCTGTCCATACCTAACCAGATCATTCCTCAACTGGTCAAAGTCTGTCATAGTTTACTTTTAACAATTTCGAACAAGAGGGGGAATTTGTAAACACACGGATTATTTGAACACGTAATTTTCACCCGCGGATACGAAACAGATGTTCGCTGGTCGAAGAGTTGAAGTACTCTGTTTACCAACTCTGTGTTCCGTGACATTTGACGTGCCAAGATACGGACGACTGTTTCCATGAAAACTTGTTTCAACGCCTCATAGATGTCTTACTTGCATGTTCATAATACTGAAATATCAGCCAGGGCAGCCTTGATGTCTGCTATTCTCTCAAGATTTATATATTTAGTCACATAGAGTACAAGGTAGCGTGGCCGAGCGGTCTAAGGCGCTGGTTTTAGGCACCAGTCCGAAAGGGCGTGGGTTCGAATCCCACCGCTGCCAATGTTTTTATTTCAATTTGTTCGCATTCTTTTTTAACGTTTACAAAGAAACTAATGAAATAGCATCAACAATCTGACTAAACAATAAATTTGTCACATTTAAGTTTTGTGAAGACAGTAAAATTAACATTACAATTTAGATCTACGTATATGTAATGCGTTGTTAAATTGTACATGTTAATTGTTAAGGTATATACTCTTACTCGTATTTTATTAAAGAGTTGAAACGAATCATATAAAACCAATTAACTTTATTATTTAATTGACTCTTTAAAAAAAATGTGGCCCTCGTTTGGTTATGTGACATTTCCAGCAAATGTTGATATATTTTTAATTAATTTGAAACAAAAGTAAAGTGTATTTGTGTATATTGGCCGATACCATAGAGAGCTGTCTCAAACATTACATTTAATATTTGTTGTATCTTATTTTGTTATTGCAATTTGAATGTATTTTTAAGGATATTGAAATCGCTTTTCGCCTCTTGGAACTCACAAAATCGACAGGCTCCGCCCACCACCCCCAGTGACTCATATCCACCCTCTATACAGCACTGACAGACCCACCTCTTTTCCTAAATCTTCAGCTTAATAAACACTAGTAACAGTTTTTGTGGTGAAGTCCCATTAAACTCATAATGATTTAGTTAAATATCTATGCCATTATAGTTTTTAATTACGGTAATGGCCGAAATTAAATATATTGAATTAAATTGAAAAAAATAAATACACCTGAACACGGGAATTGTAAGTTCCCGGGTTCAATTCCCATGTCCAGGTGTAATCTTTCAATTTAATTCAATGTCCTAATTTTTAAATAATAATAATTTTAAACTCGTAATTTTGGAAAGACGATAAATGAGCGTCCTGAATTATAAGCCTGTTTAGGTCACACGAACTAGTGAACGTATCTAAGTGCAGTTTTGTGGATCACAACGATATAGGAATGGTTTTTAAAACATTCTTAAATGTTTTTTTTTATGTTTCATTGGTCTCAAGTGCACTCACAGTTGTTGTTTTTACAGTATAATATAGAAAACAGCACGTCTGGTACTATTTACCTAAGCATTGGTGTTACCTGTGAGGTAAGAGGGACTCTAGCCATCTCTCACTGTGAGAACTCACCCCCTACTGACTGAGGAGTGTATGGTGAGGGTGGAGTGTTTGGGGGAGGATATTTTATGACTAATTCTCGGAACAAGGACTACTCCCGCAATAACTATGTTATTTATCTCGCTTTTATTGATTTGAAAAATAGCAACTTATGTTTTATCATTACTATAAATGGCGCAGAAAGAGACCCCAGGAGAACACAAACCGCGCAGCCAATGTCCTTGGAAAGGATATGGTAATCGACAACTGTTTCCATTCCTTGTGGAAGTACCGTTACTGGTTCTTCTCCCGACAAGGTCACAGAAGAGTAATTTATGATTGTAAAAAAAAAAAAATCAAAGAAGATACTGATGGAAATTTGAAAATCTTTTGCGTGTTAAGGGCACTAAGTTTATTATTATTATTATTATTTAACATGTTATTTTTATTTTTTATCTAGCCATTTAAAAAAATGAGGACTCCAATGCCAGTCTTGGTTATTGGCAGCTAGTTAATGTAGGTTTAACTGTGATGTTGCTATCCTCTCTCCACGCTAAAGACAGATATATATTTTTTAGATCATTAATTTCACAATAATCAACGTAACTATAGTATTTCTGGACATAAAAAATGTTACCTTAAAAAACACTTCACAGTTAAAATGTCTAAGGCAGTGGTTTGCTAAATAAATCTATGTAGGGGAGAGGGGGCTTCGAAAATATGGGGAAGTTTTATTATAATGTTCACAAGCCAAATTGTATTCTAGCTTTAAGAAAAAAAAAAACTGTTTCAATTTTTTAATCACTAATGAGTATATTATTTTAAGTACGTAAATACAAACATATTTATTTGTAGCTCTCAGGGATTACATTACATTATATTATTATTTTATAGGTATTGATAATATCTATAAAAAGTGACAGCTGCAGATGACATGACTTAACGTATGAAGACATGAACGTAAATCCAACACCCGCCTCGGTGGCAGAATGGTCCAAGGCGGGACTCTCATATTAGACTGGCCTGCTGAATACTGGGAGATCGGAATTCGAATCCCTGTCGGGTCTACTGAGAGTGTTTTTTTCCTAAATCGTTTCCCACTCATCTTCCACGCAAATGCGGGTAGATTACCTCTAAAACTTTTCCTTCCTCATCCCTACCCTGAGAGTAGTTATCATTATATACGTATAACCTGAATAGGTATTAATTAAGCCGCGGAGATAGAAAATAACTATTCTAACAATTGGATAAATGTCATACATGGTGTGTCGCACTGAGCTGGCGACATGATGATTAGTTTCGTGTTTAATCTCGCGCAGAACACACTCATTAATGAAATCGTGAAAATGTTCGTCCACGAGTATGTGATGAAGGTCTTTACGTTTTATTCGTCCCAAGTTAAAGCCGAAAAGGTTAAATGAATTTTGTTCAAACTTGATATTCAGATATTTTTTTATTAATATTTTTAATTTTAGTAATTCATGCGGAAATGCCTATTCCATTATATTTTATGTTGGTGTCGTATTTAGTGTAGCACCGCACTTGAGGCAATTCAATCTATTAAAATGCCAGGCCGCCACCGTGGTTCGGATTCCACGTTAAACTGTAGGTCCTTCATTTCATCTCACAATCACCCTACCATTACACATTTCACCCTACCATTACACATTAGCGTAAGTGCGTATAACCCGAACGGGTAGTAAGACGCGGTGCTAATAATTATAATAATAATAATAATCTATTAAACTGGCCCATAGATTTATTTTGGTTATTGCATCTGAGGGAAGAGACGTTTTCTTTCCAACGGCGTACAAATACCACAATTTATACATACATTTAACGCTCTCGCCTTTTATTTAAAAAGGAAAGTAATAAATTAGTTTCTCAATATTTATATCTTGAGTGATCGCACTTGTTTTTTTTTTCTCCTTTATCTTCTTCAATTACTCGGAGAATCACATTTCCCCCTGCGTAGACAATATTTTGTTCTTTATCTATTAAGTTGTTTTCAACTTTGCAACAATAATAATGAAAGGAAGTGACGTTTTGATTAAAACATGTGTGCGTTCTTTATCTTCTCAACAAATGTATCTTAGAAAGATCTTCCTGAGTAACAAATGTGTTAATGAGATGAACCAAAATTAATTCAAACCGCTCGTTTTAAAGACCTTGGAAGGTATGGTGCATAAATATTTAGGTATAAAACCTTTATTAACAAAAGGTATAGTAACATTTTCTAGGCCCTCTTTTCCACATCACTAGAAAAATTGTCTTTCTACGCCTTTCGATGGTGGTAGGTTGAAAAGTGGGGAAGGGGTGGGGCTGTTATTATTAGCCCCGCGTCTTACGACCCGTTCGGGTTATACGCATTTACGCTAATGTGTAATGGTAGGGTGATTGGGAGATGGAATGAAGGACCTACAGTTTAACGTGGAATCCGAACCACGATGGAGGCCTGGCATTCCCCACATTCACAAGATGTCTTGTCAGAGGTGAAGGAAGGGTTTGGAAATCAGATAAATCTGTGCCGGGACCGAGGATTGAACCCCGGCCGCCAGCACAGAAGTCTGACACCTTACCCCTAGACCACCAGGTCACCTTTATATATATATATATATATATATATAGCTTAAATGCCTACTTGGCCTATGCGTAAATCGGCCCCTGCTGAACAGGTGGATTAAGTTAGTTCTACCTCAAAACTAACTGTCCTAATTCTCATGTCATTACTAAACAGGTGGATTAGAATTAGTCTCTACCTCAAAATTAGCTATCAGACTATCATTAGTCATAAGGTGGACTAAAATTAATAAACTCAAAAATTTGATGGACTTCAGCGTAACCCTGCTCCCCTAATTTACCAATCGCCAACAGTTATGGTAATCATTATTTTAAAATTAGTGACACATCACTGATAAGTATTCAAACTGTTGAAATGTAACATAAATATATGGCTCGAAGATTCTGTTAAAGAAACAATAATATTCGCGATCACTGGTGGCTCATGTAGAGGCACTGCGGAACTGCAGCACCCCCTATTTCCACTTGATATTATCAATAACATTTAATTCAATGAGTCCTTTTTTCCCTAATTCTTTCTTTATTTTGTAGTACAATATATATTCCTTAAGCTTAATGTCAGTACTTCAGTAGCCATCCCCCAGTTTATGTAAAAGATACACAAATCTTTATATGGAACTGTGCGCTTTACAGTGCCAGTAACGTGGTGTTTGACTGTTGTGCGCATACGTACATAGAAGGGGGGTGGGTAGGAAGGTGGGACTGCCAGGTAGAGAGAGCACTGTTGCTATCGCAGTGCCGGCTTCTGCGTGATGATGTAAGGAAGTGGTTTTTTTTTACTCAGCATGTGTTGTGCTTAAAAACCGTGTACCATATTCTTGAATGTGATAAAGTGTAGAAGAGTGTAGAATTAGATTACTATTCTGCTTCCAGCTATTTTATTTGATTAATTTTTTTTCTGTTCTTTTATTTAACAGAAAGACTAAATACGCTTGCAGTACTTTCAATGGAGAAAAATTTCCTCAATTGTCATCCAGAGATCAAGGAGAAAATTATTGAAATTTTAGCGCAAATTAAAACAAGAAGAATGGATTTCATTTTAAAATGAATAGATCAAGCTTGAACAGTAACAATTTAAGTTAAAGTAAGTAAAACATGTTCTTTTTTTTAGTTAAGATTTTATCAAGTTCCCGAATAAATTTTCTTTTTATACATGTTTTTTTCCTTTTTCACAATTTTAAAACAAAGACTAAAAATGTTCTGTAGCAGCAGCCTCACTAATTTTAGCTACGAGCCGCCACTGTTCGCGATATATTCTGTTCCTTAGCGAGACAATAAACGGAGACAATCTCACTATTTCAGGACATTTTGGGATATTCTACGCAAGAGCAAGATATCGCTTTTAGCTCTCCAGAAAACACAGAAATAAGGGGCGGGGAGTATTTGACGCCGATACACGGTACCTTCAGACAGGGCGTGTCGCGTGTAAAAAAAAACACTGCTCTAGTTTACCTCACTTAACGCGCTGTGTCACGTGGGTACAGTCCGTTCCATAAAAAAAAAGGTGGGACCCATGTAGCCTCGATAACACTGTCGCAGATTTTAATTAGTAAGAGGAAGTGTATGGAGTCGAATCCTGGTCTGGAAGAGGGAGGGTTTTCCGTTGAATGATCCCACCTTTAACCCCCTTCTCAAACCAAGTGAATGCTTGTCTAGTACCTTAAATTCATCCTTTTCGTGCCATATCCATAAATTAATTAATGTAAATTATTGTTGCTGACCTGAAAGTAGCACTAAACACTAATACTATTATGTTTATCACTACTTTTTTCATGTACTTTTTATGTAATATGTGATATAGATAATAAAATAATTTAAATATAACTTTTATTCGAATCGACAAAGAAAATAACCTTTTAGAAAATAAATTTCAAAATAAAATGTAACCAACATTGAGATAAAGACTTGGAACGGTCGAAACTGATGCGTGGCTTGGCGTATGAATACATTAAATTAGCTTAATAACAACGTTTAAAAACTGTCAGGTAAGGTTATTCCAATACCGCTCTGAATACATAAATATACAAATGTTTTTTTTCTATGTAATAGGTTGATTTTCATTTAGTTAATTTTGTAAATAACTGGGGGCTGTTGTTTTTGTTATTATTATTATTCGCGTGATGTTTAACACCCCGTGAATTTTTTAAACCCACCATACACAATAATGTTGGTGACCTGGTGATCTAGGGGTAAGGTGTTGGACTTAGGTGCTGAGGGTCCGTGGTTCAATCCTCGGTCCCGGCACAGATTTATCTGATTACCAAACCCTTCCTTCCCCTCTGACAAGACGTGTATTAATCACAACTTGTGAATGTGGGGAATGCCAGGCCTCCACCGTGGTTCGGATCTCACGTTAAACTGTAGGTCCTCCATTTAATCTCACAATCACCCTACCATTACACATGAGCGTAAGTGCGTATAACCCGAACGGGTAGTAAGACGCGGTGCTAATAATAATAATAATAATGTGTGCATGACACTCATGGGGGAGGGGGGGGGGAGGGAATTAAAAAACTTCTTGTAAGAGTATTTTTCAATTGCTCGGCTTCACAATGATAATCGAGTAGAAATCAATAATTTATCTGCAATGTTGCCGCTGCTAAGAATGACATTCTAAACTGCAGCCAGTCAGAACCATTCACTTTCTGAACCGAGTGATTATATCAGCATACGACTTATACAAACTAACCTAAATCTAGAACAGACACAGCACCCAGACCCCTGACCATTAATTCATCACTATGAAAGGGTAAACTTACATTTCACCAACGATTAATACTTGTTATCGAACCCGGGACACTTATCTATGTAGACAGACACGCTGACGCTACCGACTGAGTTAAGGTATTATTAGACCATTCAATATTACACTCGCATGCCAATTATTAGCCAAAAGATCAAACCTGTTTGAAATCCGTCATACCACAAACTTGGCACGTCGGTCACTATCGTGCATAGCCGTAAACAGTCGTGTTTTCCTGTCATTCGTCATGCACGCATGATGGTGTGTAGCGACCTTTTAGCCACAGTTATCTTTATTTACAAATGACAGCATTGTAAGGAGGTTTTGGTTCGTTCTGCTTTCGACCAGAGTGTAGTCCCCTGATACCACGCGGCCACAGAAACGGTTTAATGTGATCTTCATCTGTCATTTCTTATAGATATTGTAATCATAATAATAATAATAATAAGCACTGCGTCTTACTACCCGTTCGGGTTATACGCTTTAAGTACTAATTACACTAATGGATTAGGAATTGGGAAGGTTTAATTAGAGGAAGTGAAACCGTATTTGCGTGGAGGGAGAGTGGAAAACCATTTAGGAAAAACCACTCCTAGTTCACCCGACCGAGATTCGAACCTCGATCTCCCCGTCCTCAGCAATCGAGCTTAACACGACAAGCGCGTTAGCCAGCTACGCCACCGAGGTGGGTATACTAATAAAATAACAGTAATAACTTATTAAAATGTTATCACCGTTAATTGCAAAAAATTATGTTATTATTTTATAAAACTGTTATTCCTACCAAAATCCTACTATATTTATAAGGTATTTGGGTATAATAGATTTAATTAATTCGTATTACAAACAATATTAACTATCATGATTTAATTGATTCATTAAAAACGATTGTTGAAAAGTTATTTATTACTGAATATTTACTTTTTTTTTTTAAATAGCGGATTTTTTTTTCTGGGAATTTATATGAATAATGTTAGCGTTTAAAAAATATAATTACTATAAACATAAGCCAGACAAGCAACTAGTGTAGGTCTGTATTTTTTTTAAACTACTATTGTTGTTTATCCATAAAGTTATGCAATCATAAACTTTTATCTTTAATTAAGTTACTCTTGACCTGTAAATAGGTCACCAACATTCGAATCTGCGTAGTTGCCATATTACGTCAGGTAAAACAATGTTAAGACTAATTTGATCACATCTTTAGGGGAAAGAGGTGGTAAAAGGAGGAGTGATTAACTGTATAAAATAAAAATGACAGGAGAAAAATGAATTTAGTTAAACAAATAACATTACCTTTTGCGATTAAAGAGCGTTATTAACAATATTTTGAATGCCAGGCCTCCACCGTGGTTCGGATTCCACGTTAAACTGTAGGTCCTTCATTTCCTTCTCACAATCACCCTACCATTACACATTAGCGTAAGTGCGTATAACCCGAATGGGTAGTAAGACGCGGTGCTAATAATAATAACAATACTTTAGCGGGAATGCAAGGGACGCTAGTAAACATGTTTTTACAGTTTTTTTTAATCGCAAACCGCTTTTGGACAAAATAAATCAAATATTGCTGCGGTATAAATATAGTCTAATTTTCTTCACACGGTGATATTAACACTAAGTTGAATATACACGAATTTAATGACAACGTTTTCTCGTCATTTAAAAAGTTTCTCACCTAATGCTGCTTTGCTCATGACAGATATTCAACAACTGTTGATATCCCTATGTGAAGAAAATTAAACTCTATTTTTTTACTGGAGCAATATTTTATTTATTTTGGCCAAAAAAAAAAGTTTTTCTATAAAATATCGCCCTTATCTCTCGTTCCCTACACACCCACCTTAAAACTCAAATTCCACTAGATACTCGTTTACAAAAGGAATAAAAAGGTTCTTTCCAGGCTTGGTGCAATAATTGGAATATTTTCCCTCAATCATAGGTTTATCCTCTTAAACTTGCTCAATTGGTGCAAAATTTTCTTTAGTTATTAATAATTTATTAGATATAGTCTTCAGCACTTAAAAATATTAATGTGAGGTGAAGATCGTTTAAAGTAATCATTCTTTAAAAATTAAATAAAAGAGTGCGATGGCCGGGAATCGAACCCGGATCAACTGCTTGGAAGGCAACTATGCTCACCATTACACCACCATCGCACAGATATATATTGCTGTGATAAAATCACTACATATAATATTTTAATATAAAGCAGTTTCGTCTAATTTAATAAATAATAATAAATTGAAAATGTAGATTCTAAAGTTAAGTTATGTATGATGTTTATTTGTTTAGTGTAGTTCCTTAAATTTCATTTTCATCTGTATATTCCCGCTAAAACATTGTTGACAGATAAAAACGTTCTAACGGCATTGTGTACAGTGTATAATATAGTCTACATAATGTACTGTTCATACGTTAAGTAGATCGTGATCCCGGCATAAGAAAGACCTTGAAGAAATTAAGGCGTTCTAGAACAAAGACAATCCCAGTTGAACAAACCAACCACACACCACGTCAAAAGTTGTTATGAAGCGCTAACGAGCAGCTCCACGACTCCAATCGAGTGTTTTAATGTCGCTTGTTTAATTCACGACTCACATTCTGACTTGATTCTAGAACAAGTACAACACTCAATCCCTCGACTGTTACAACCAGGGCTCGGCTTTTTATGATCTTAAATTATTTAAAAATGGCCTAAGAATTCGAACAAGTGAATCATGAACCGAGTTTATGTACGTGTGAGCATTGTGTGCGACGAACCAAACAAAAAATGGCATGTCATCAAAATTCGGCCCTAGTTGTAACTTATCACAGTGTAAGAAGCAATTGTTACTCCTCCAAAGATGTATATTTATCACTATTTATTTTTATTTAGCACCGCGTCTTACTAACCGTTCGGGTTATACGCTTTAAGTACTAAGGTATGAGAGTGTGCCATAGTTCCCCGAAGACTTTTTAAAATCTACTTGATAATACCTGCTCATCATCGTCATAATCAACTGTTTAGAGCCTGTGGCCGGGTCACTTTAGTCAAATTCTTCCTGTCATCATTCTTCTTCCATTACTCTAGTCTATTCTTCTCCTTTCACTCACACACTTTCTGTTATATGTTAATCCCATCTATTTATTTATCTCCCTTGTAGTCTTTTTCCTAAATATTCCATATGTATCATTCTCTTTGGTATTCTTCCCTTTCCCATCCTCATTATATGTCCATACCATCTCACCCTTTTTTATTTCCTCTACTATCGCATGTACTCCAAAATCCTCATTACATGTCCATACCACCTCAGTCTTGCTTCCTCTACTATCTCATGTACTCCAACATCCTCATTATATGTCCATACCATCTCACCCTTTTTTACTTCCTCTACTATCTCATGGACTCCAACATCCTCATTACATGTATATACCATCGCAACCTTGCTTCCTCTACTATCTCATGTTCTCTAACATCCTCATTACATGTCCATACCATCTCACCCTTTTTTATTTCCTCTACTATCTCGTGTACTCCAAAATCCTCATTACATGTCCATACCATCTCAGTCTTGCTCCCTCTACTATCTCATGTACTCCAACATCCTCATTACAGGTCCATACTATCTCAGTCTTACTTCCTCTACTATCTCATGTACTCCAACATCCTCATTACATGTATATACCATCGCAACCTTGCTTCCTATACTATCTCATGTTCTCTAACATCCTCATTACATGCCCATACCTTCTTAGTCTTGTTTCCTCTACTATCTCATGTTCTCCCTCTACTCTTACTCTTTCCAGGATAACTTCATTCCTAATCTTGTTTCTCCTCGTTACAGATAACATGCTCCTCCACTTTCTTAGTCTCTCTTACATTCAATGTCCATGTTTCTGCTGCACATGTGAAAATGAGTACAAAGTATGCCCTGAAAATACCAAGCGGGAAAAAAAGTTTATTTATGTTGAGAATACATTTAGTATGATGCTGACAGGAAAAGCTTTTTAGGTCAATAACTTTGATTACATTTTACTATATTAATATTGTTATTTTATTGTTATTGAAATTGTTATATCAAAAGTGACATCTGCAGCTCACATGAGTTGAGTCATGACCATATAAAGGTAGATCTAGTAACTTTTCTAGCTGTCAGATAAGGTTGTTACTAAGAATGTTGTCAGGGCAGGATTTAGAAATGTGGAGGTTCAAGGGTTGTAAAAGATTGGAGGCACCAACATTAAACATATTTCTTTTCAACGTTTCGACACTCTAATTTGTTCTTTAAAAAATTAACTGTAAAAAGCTCAATTTTATAGGTATTATTTAAATAAAGAAATAGTGCCATCAGTATAAATTAGATTCTTTTCAAACAAAAATTGTATTAAACATTTCGTTTGTTATAATCTTGAAAAAATAGATAAAATATTATCAATACTTTTTACTTTCTCTGGATCTTTTGTATAGAGAGGGTATTGTGATTGTCAAATAAATCTTCCCTCGTGATTTTGAAGATAAAAAATAAATTTTCTTCAAATACGTTTGAACCATTTTTATTATAATTTGTATCTAGGCATTGTTTAAAATTAAAAAGAAAATGGAAACTCTTAAACTTACTTTTAGGGTACTTTACATAGTCAGAAATCTCCAATTTTGATCATTTCTCCACATCTATTTGAGATACGAAATAACTTATCATCGTAAACTTGTAATAATATTAAAAATATAATTAATTAATCTTAAATCACTATGCTATAGGGCTCACTGACTGACTGACTCACCGACATTAGTGTTTACCCACTTCCAGATGAGCTAGAAACTTGAAATTTGGCAAACTTCTAGCTTCTAGCCTGTAACCGACGGGAAAATTCCAAAAAGTTTAAAATAATCTGTTTTACCCCCCGAAACAAATTCAAAATGGTGGAGCAACTTTAAAGTCGGTGCGGACCTTTCTTTGGAGGTCTCTTGTGGCTAAACGGTAAAACCCATCCAAAAACGGATTGCCCCAGAGCTAGATTATTTTGGATTTTAGGTAAATTTTGCACATTTTCCACCATTTTTTTAAAATTTTCTGACATACTTATGAGACAGCTAGAATCCTAAAATTTTAAAAATAAATCAACGTTCAAAACAACGCTGGAATTACATTAATTTACACTCACTGGGGGTTTGGGGGCGGAGCCCACAACGAGCAAAGCGAGTATATTTTATAAAAACCAATAGTTTCTGAGCTATAATATATCTTTCTATGAAGTTCTTTGAAAATTGAAATTGATTATTAAGCTCTTTGGTGGACCGAGATGTTCCTCTTCTCTTAATGTGTATGTAACCGTGTATATTATTTATTTTCACAAATTTTACGTATTTTTAGTAAATGTCTCTATTTTAAGATAAAGGAGAAAGTCTGCATGGTATATCGTACCATTATTTTTTTATTGTAACAGTTTGTGCATACCCTGAGGAGTTATCCCCCGTCGCCCACTCTTAAAACATGGACTCAATTGTTGCACTTTTATGTAAATCACCAAGGATACCAACATACATTCGTGGCGTTACTCTGTGAATATCGTGAAGGTAGGGACTTTTGTTTTTCCCAGAGCTGTAAAATGACAAGCTTTCTCTCCACCACGACTCAAGAACGACAACACAGCGGAACGAAATATCCCCGCATTGTTCTGTCAATATTTTGAAAGAGATAAGAACGCAGGAATCTCTGCAGATATGTCGACAACAATCTGGAACGAACGGGAAACCTCTTTATTTTGTTTTATTGGATGTAGTGATAGCAGCTTTAGGCGGGGATTTAGGGGACGCGTGGTAAGGGCAGTGATTTTACAGTTTTTATAGCAAAACTTTTGTTGGCCAAAATAAATAAAATATTACTCCGGTATAAATAAAAAGTTTAATTTTCTTCACGCGGTGATATCAACAGTTGTTGAATATCTGTCATGAGGATGGAGACATTAGATGAGAAACTTTTTAAATGAAGAGAAAAAGTTGTCTTTAAATTCCAGGACATCCTCGACAGATATTCAACAACTGTTGATATCACCGCGTGAAGAAAATTAAACTCTATGTTTCTACCGGAGCAATATTTTATTTATTTAAACAAAACTTGTGTTTTTCTATAAAAACTTCAAAAACACTGCCCTTTTCTCGCGTCCCCTACACACCCAGATACGTTTACACTTTTTTTTTAGCACCACATTTTACTATCCGGTCGTGCTATATGCACTAATTACTATAATGTTTTAGGTCTGTGTAAGGTTGAATTTAAAGGAAATGCCTTCTCATTTGCGTGGAGGGAGAATGGAAAATCTTTGAGGCCAGGACACCCTCAGTAAAGCCGACCGGGATTAGAACCCCGATATCCCCCTCATCGGCAGTTTACTCTACTGCGAAAGTGACGAACGATTACCGCTTTTTAAATTATATGTTCATTCATTTGCTTTTAATAGCAGTCCAGAGAAAACGTATGGTTATCGTTATTTTAACTTAAAACATTAACACACAAAATAACTCTGTGACGTCAGCCTACAATCGAGCGATACCCACCGAGCAGACGCCGTCTGTTGGCGAATATAGTGCCAGCTTATTCGGATAGACTGATAGAGGGTGTCATGTAGTTAGCACAACGAACACTCGGGCTGATAGTCTCAGTTTTTTTAGACCGGAGCTGCTACTATTTCATTCTAGTAGCTTCTCATCATTTGTCCTCACCCTGTTCCAGACCCACTACTTCACAGAAAATCTGGAAGAGCTGGGGATCGAACTAGTGACCTCTGGATCTGTAGTCAGCTACTGGGATGAATAAAATTATGAAACTGTTGATCATGTTAATATAATTTATTGATATTGTTTTATTTCGACAAATTTGATTGAACACTCGTGTTAGCTGATACGAAATCACGTGATTAACGACACGGAGTGTTTAGAGACAAGAATTCAATGGTTCATTTTTTTTTTATAAAGCTGAAAGATCAAGTTCTGAAGATATGAAACGTTAGGCCATCAAATCTGTCTTATATCTCTGACAAATGTTTGTATCAGGATAAGATAAGATCAAGATGGTGTCAAGTCAAACAAACAAGGCGCAGGAGAAGTTGTACCGCATGTTTACAATAACAATAAATGAATCTTGCCGGCTAATACTTTGATCCAGAAGGTACTGATTAGCACACTTTGTGGATTGTGATTGAAAAAGTATTGATTAGCACACTTTGTGGATTGTGATCCAGAAGGTGTTGATTATCACACTTTGTGTATTGTGATCCAGAAGGTGTTGATTATCACACTTTGTGTATTGTGATCCAGAAGGTGTTGATTATCACACTTTGTGGATTGTGATCCAGAAGGTGTTGATTATCACACTTTGTGTATTGTGATCCAGAAGGCGATGGTTAATGGTTAGCTTCTTTTGGATTGTGATCCCGATAGTATTGGATGGCATACTTTGTGGATTGTGTTTATTTATATTAGGTATCTAATTTTTCATTAAAAGATCCAGGCATAGACCATTCTAAATAATTTCTAGGACTATACAAATTTAAAAATTCCAGATGAAGATAGCTCTGAATATCTTCTGAAGGCAAATCATTAAAAAATAAAGT